>JAAGNO010026794.1:78279-97027 GCA_033439905.1 Ceryle rudis | reverse complement strand
TATATTTTTTATAAAAATAAAAAAAAAGAAGGAAAGAAAAAAAAAAAAAAAAAAAAAAAAAAAAAAAAAAAAAAAAAGGAGGGGGGAGGAAATTCTTGTTGTTCATACCCAATGTCACTGTAGCATAAGAGACCTTAACAAAAGCACATCTGTAAAACTGACTTGGTTGAGAGTACGTTTTCAGGGTAGGAGATGGTAACCTGGCAGTAGACGGCTGTATCTCTGTGTGCTTTCAGGAATTATTATGCATTACCTGCAAGTGTCGGGAAGGTGTTGAAGTCTTTTTGTTGTTGTTTTTTGTTTTGTATAGTACTTCAAAGGATTTGCAAATTCTTTGAAGGTGACTTAGCTATTAAATGATTCAGGGGGGAGGCGGGGATGACAATGAAAGCTTTAAAAAAAAAAGTCTAAAAGCTATGTTTAATATTAGTGTTGGAAATGTGCTATTAATCCTCAAAGTTTCTGTGTATTACTGTCTCCGAGATGACATTTATCATAGCAAAGGGAGAAGGAAAAATTGATGAAGGGAAGGATCTTTTTAAGGGTTTAATATGTTCCTCCCCATGTCACAGAAAAAGAAAACCCAAACTTCTATTTGAGCAGAAGCTCCCAGTTACACAGAAATCCCTTAACAGTTGTAAAATCCAGGCTGTATGTTGGCAGGGCACCGATGTTATTTTCCTAAGGAAAACTGTACTTTTAGCCATTTTTCAGCAGTTTGGTGTCTTTCATAAGGTAATTAAAACAAGAACCTCACAGTGCTAACTAATAGGAAGATGTGAAAAATGTCATTTTAATATGTGGGGAAAAAAAACCCAAAGTCTGAATCATGTAAGGAAAAATGTTGCTGCTTTGAATGGGATACTGCTATTGATACTGTTATTTTAGTCCTATTGATTAATAACTGTAGGAAATTCTAAAAAGTGCTAGGAAAGACAGGCATGTGTGATTTACTAGTTGGAAATATTTTTTCCCTAGAGTCAATTTGAGATTCTTGAGCCTTTAAAGACACGAATCAAGAGTTTTGTCAAGAACTCTGCACTCATCCTTTCAAAGTGAAAGTGTTTAAAGGGATATTGGAAATAATTTTTGATACCACTAGCTTCAAAGAAGTTAACTGCATTTAGTTGGGTCTCAGCTTAATTTGTTAAATTGTGCTGCTTCTGAACTTTATTTCAAAATTATTGTTCTTGGGAGAAATAATTACCATTCCTCTTACTCATAGGAGTGGGAGGTGGATGTGCATAAGTTTGTCAGCAGAGGAATTCAAGTCAACAATTTTAAAGGAAGCCTTTTATTCTGTAACACTCAGCCAGTGTCCTAAAAAGAAAGGGATGCCGATCTATTGATTCTTGAATAACAGGGCTGCATCATATTGACAGGAAATAATACTTTTGGTACAGTTTACTTGCAAATAAAACCAGATCAACTGGTAAGGGTTCATATATGAAATAGGGTTGGTGAATCTGGGCTTCCTGTTAATTTTTCATCTTGGCTTAAGGTAGTGATGGGATTTCATCTTTCAGGGCTATCATTTGGTAGTGTTCATCAAGCAAAGAGGTGGCATTTAGCATCTGGTAGGGTTGAGCCTATAGTAAAAACCTTGATTCTGGGTGTCCTTAATTAAATTCCTTCTTTGGGGGACTAGTTTACGTGTATGCCCTGCCAGGGCTTTGGCAGAGGGGAAATAAGTGTCAGAGAAGCTCTCCTGATGGAGCAAACACCTGGCCTAAGACTGCATTAACTCTCCAGGGGAGGATCTTGGTGGGGTGCTGGAGCAGATGTGCATTCCAGCACTCCACAAGTCTCATCTAAACTGACCCCTGTCTTGGTATGGAGGCTTGGGACCAGGGAGTTCAGAGAGTTCCTTTCTAGGGATGTGTTTTATTTCAGCCTGGTACGGGGTAGGTACTGACCAGGAAATCTGGAGTAAAGCCCAGAACCTCCAACACTGGAGCTTCATGTTTCACTTAACTCCTTATCTCTTGCATGTGATGTCCATAATGATGAAATCATTAATAATTAAGTCATAAAGCTTCCAGCCTGGCTATATACACTACCTGTATGCAGAGCTTTCTGCAGTATACCATAAAGGGAACTATTTGCATGGTTTTCCATCATCTGAACTGAGTTTCTGTCTTCCTGAACCATGCAGCACATTGTGTGATTGGCTGAGATGTCTTGACTGCCTGAAATAGTTTGAAGTCTCAGTTCAGGGGTAGAAAACCAAACTGGGGAGTTTCTTAGATCTCCTCTGGGGGCGTTTAGCAGTTCAAATGTGGGCATTGGATTTTAATGATCGTCTGCCCCATTCTGTGCCTTGCACTGAAGGGGAAAGGAAAGGGTGGCTGTGGCTCATCAGCTTCTGGCTTCCCTATCAGCTGTAAGAAGCAGAAGAACAAAGTTTTGTTGAATCCACTAGTGGCTATATCTGACAGAACCTGGAGCTTGCAGCATTTATAATAAATAGATGAGAAGCACAGACTGCAGTGTGCTAGGCTGCCTTTTGGGATACAGCACACCTCAAACAGGTGCCACCTGGCCAGTGTTCCCCTGGAGAAGGTGAGGACCAGGATGATATCTCCAGTAGCTTGGAGGCTGGCTTGGCTCTTGGCTCAAAACAGAAGTTTTAGACATGTATACATGACTGTTCATGTTTGGCTGTTTCTTTTTTAATGCTTAACCAGTGTTCCTAGTGAGCCTATAAAAGTTTCTACATCTGTTTCTTTCCTTAAGCTCTGTAGGCAACTTGTTGGTCATTGCTTGTATCCAATTTGGGGGGGGAAGAAATACTGTATTTATTTCTATTTCATTCCATGTGTCCAGAGTTCCAAGTCCAGAACCTATCCTGGACTTAAAGCACCCCACAAAATTTTAAAACAAGCCATTAACAAATACTAGATGTGCCAGTTTCATATTTCTATTCATCCCTTTTCCTGGAATTGATTTTCAAGTAAAAGTCTTCCCTCCCCCCAGTAAAAAGCTGAGCACTTTGCCACACCAGCAGAAATGTGCACCTCCCTGAAACAGCTCCATCTCAAGGTTGCTGGAAGTGACCTTGCTGGGGGGGAATGGAGCTAGCTATGAGAAACTATAACTGGAAGAGCACTACACTCAAGGGACCTTTAGGAGATCCTGTTTTCAATCGCATGTGTCTTCACATGCCAAAATTTAATCATTTTGGTAACATGCTTTTCACTCAAGGTATCTACTTCTGACTGAAAAGTTTCAGCCAAAGCAATCCCAAAAAATAGGGCTAGGGGGTGAAGCAGGGCAGGGGAAGGCTGGAATAAGTGTTTTGCAATAATAGAAAAAATAATAGTAATAATTTAAAAAAAAAAATTAGAAAAACAAAACCAAACAAACCAACAATTCTGGTGATATTTAAAACTGCATGGCACACCCATGCTTTGGAGCAGTGGCATGAAAGCTGCCAACAAAGTGGCTTTTGTTTCAAGGATATGCCTTTTGCAGTTCCTGTCAAAATCCACGCAAAGTGGGCAAATCTGTCAGGCTTTTAACCAACTTGGCTCATGCATATTCAGAGGAAGGAGTTGGATTCTAGTGGCGCATAAGCTGCTCTGCCCGCAGAGCCTGTCTGAGGCTGCCCTGGGCCCCAGGACAGGAGTGCTGCAGGGTGGAAGGTGAAGATGAGCTTTCCACACACTGCCCATTTGTTCAGGGGTTTTAGAAGATGGTGAACACTCGTGCTAGGAAGCCTACACCTCTGTGTTACTTGGGTTTTTTTTATTATTTTATTATTACTTTTATTTTTTTATTTTCCTGATCAGTCTTGAAGCCTATCTGATTTGGATGTAGAGGAGAAGAATAGCAGGGCAGGCAGTGTGAGACCAGAAGCCTGGACCTTTGTTGGAAAGGTGAGGGACCAGGAAAGCAGGAGAGAAGGAGTGGAGAGATGATGAGCTCTGGGGAGGACTTGGCAAGCGGCCAGGGCATTGGACTCTGGCCAGAAAGATGGGGAATGGGGGATGAGGTCAAGAGATGAGGCTGCTGCAGCCTGGAGGGGCAGGGTTTTGAATTAAGAGGCATGGGTTTGAAGGGGTGAGGTCTTGCTGGAGAGAATAGAGACAAGAGTTGCATTGAAGTAGGTAAAGCTGGACAGCTACCTTCTGTTATTCTCTCCCTATAAACTTCTTTTCTGTGCTAATTCCACGTTAAATGTATTCAGTAAAATAAAAATGCCAAGTGTCAGACCGAAGGTAGCCCTAAAAATTCAAACATCACTGTTTGGTTACATTCCTCTTCCCATGTCAGCTCATAGTCTACAGCAACCAGGATTTAAGAAACTTGGCCAGGTTCTCAGCTGGTGAGGATTAGTATAACTTGATCAATAGCTTTGTACTGATTTATACAGATAGCCTGGTCCTATAAGCATCTTTCCACCTCTGTTACTTCCTATCAGGGCTCATGCTTTTAGAGGTAATGAAGATGTGGTATGGTACTCTCAGATCTGTTGGGAGGCTGGGGTTACTTATTAGTAGCCAAGAGCAGATTCTCTCTTTTCCTCTGTAAATTATCTTCATTATACTGTGTTTTAAAATGCATCACTTGAAAGTCTGAAATATTTGACAGTCTGTAAATGTATTCAAACTACTGCAGCATTTAACAATGGTCAAAAAGCTAGCTATACATTATATACTGTCACATATATTTACTATATGTGCAAAAATGTCACCAGACAGAATAGTTATGTGGAAAATATTATAATAAATGTAAAAATTTTCATCGTTTACTGATGAAAATGACCCTAATTTATTTGGACCACTGACGTGTATATATCTCGCTCTGACTCTTTATTCTATTATTTTAATAAATAACTTAGTTTTATTATTTGTTTCCCTTAGTTTCCCGTAACATCCTCCTGAGCAAGCTCAGGAATTGTGGGATAGAAGAATGGGCAGGGAGATGGATGAAGAACTGACTACACAGTAGAGCCCAAAGAATGGTGATCAATGGTGCAGAGTCCAGCTGGAGACCTGTAACTAGTGGAGTCTCCCAGGGATCAGTGCTGGGTCCAGTCCTGTTCAACATCTTTATCAGTGACCTTGATGATGGGACACAGTGTCTTCTCAGCAAGTTTGCTGATGACAGCAAACTGGGAGGAGGAGCTGATTCACCTGAAGGCTGTGTGGCCATTCAGCAAGATTTGGACAGACTGGAGAGCTGGGCAAAGAGGAAACCAATGAGGTTCAACAAGAGCAAGTGCAGAGTCCTGCACCTGGGAAGGAACAACAGAATGCACCAGTACAGGTTAGGAGGTGATCTGCTAGAGAATAGCTCTGTGGAAAAGGACCTTGGAGTCCTGGTGGACAATAAGTTCTCGATGGGACAGCAATGTGCCCTTGTGGCCAAGAAAGCCAATGGTATCCTGGGGTGCATTAGATAGAGTGTGTCCAGCAGATTGAGGGAGGTTCTTCTCCCCCCCCGCTACTCTGCCCTTGTGAGACCTCACCTGGAGTATGGCATCCAGATCTGGGCTGCCCAGTTCAAGGGGGACAGAGATCTACTTGAGAGTCCAGTGGAAGGCTATAAGGATGATGAAGGGGCTGGAACAGCTGCCTTACGAGGAAAGGCTGAGAAAGCTGGTGCTTTTTAGTCTGGAGAGGAGGAGACTGAGAGGGGATCTAATTAATGTCTATAAATACATGAGGGATGAGCATCAAGAAGGCAGGGACAACCTCTTTTCACTTGTGCCCTGTGACAGGACAAGGAGCAATAGACTGTAGCTCAGTTACAGGAAGTTCCACCTAAACATGACAGAGAACTTCTTTACTGTAAGGATTACAGAGCATTGGAATAGAGACCACAGAGAGGTTGTGGAGTCTCCTTCTCTGGAGACCTTCAAGACCTGTCTGGATGCATTTTTGTGTGACCTGCCCTAGTTTTGTCCTGGTCTGGCAGGGGGGTTGGGCTTGATGATCTTCAGAGGTCCTTTCCAACTCCTAACATTCTGAGATTCCATCATGTGCAATGCCCTGGGATGAGATAAATTGGAATGCAAAAGGTATCAAGTGGAAGTTAATAGGTGCCTTTTTTTCTAAGTTTGAATGAGTTTTAACATTCATGAACATAGAAATGCCCTGGGCCATCTTGTATTTATAGGGGACAGATTTTTTTTTTTTTTTAGTATTTTTTTTAAATTAGCTGCTTTACGTATTTTCTGCTTTTTCCTTATTTTTATTTTGTATAAATCTCGAAGGTAATTTTCTACTTGTGACTTTCTATGAAGTAATGAAAAATGTTCATAAGGCCAAACTGGGTGGTTTTGATGTAACGTGGAGTTGGTTTTGAAGTCAGTAGGGCTACATTAACATAAAACCATATAACAAATTATCTGTATTAGCTGGAATACTGAAAGAGGGGATAGACTTTAATTTTTTTTTTTTTTCCTCATTGCTTTCTCTAGCCCACACTTAGCATGTAGGCTCCCAATGGGTGTGATGTTGTCGAGGGATGCAATCCAGCAAACATCCAGATATTCTCTCAACTGCTGTGGAGCTCTCATGGGATATCTGTGGGCTGCTCTGCACGTGCTGGATATTAAAATATAAGATCCCAGTGAATTTTTCTGAATGGGAGTAAGAGTCATAGTATTAATAGTAAGTATCAGTTTTATTCTCTTCTGGTATTTTCTGTGTCCTGATTGTTTCTTAGCCTGTCTTAATAATGCACTTTAAGACTGTCTGTACCAAATATTAGTATCAGCATTATTACAGTGTCAGCACTTCTTCTGTGTTAGCAGATATATTGTTTTCATTATATAAATCTAGTCCCCACACTCTCTGCTTTCCAGTTTAATTAATCTGCCATCACACCAACTTTGCCAAGAAGCCTGTAGCTATTTATAGAATGGCATCATATTTTAACACGCACAAGGTAAGTACGGCTTGGAAAGTTACAAACTGCACTACAAGTAGGATTAAGAAGTTAAAAAATGAATTTAACTCAAATTAGACGCTATAGGCTGCCTTTAATGCATTGTACCCCATGAAAAAAATGTTAACTGTCATTAAGCAGATCTACTGATAATCTACTAAAGAAAAAAATAAAGCTAATCTACAGATTAGCTTTAATTTTGAGTTTGTCTTGACCTTCAGTCCTCTTAGACTAGTCCCAGTACATGTGGGTGTGTAGAGGAGCCACAGGCTGGGGCAGTATGAGGTTGGTCATCGCTTTGCAAAGCATCCAGGATGCACATTTAGACGTGTTTGGGATTAGCGCAGCAGTCTGTTACCGTTTACCTCTCCTCTTACACATGCATTTGGAAAGTGTAGCACAGGATAGATGGGGATTAAGCAGGGCAAAGAAAACTTCAGGTACTCTTCTGTTTAGCAAGAGTGTGAACGCCAGGGATCAGTTGCTAAGACTTCTCCACAAGGAGATGTATTTATTTTATTTTATTTAGGGAAAACTTTTTTGTTTGCTGTCCAGAAACCTGGATGGTTAAGTCTTAACCAGTGAGCAGACAACATTTTTCAAGACCTGCTGTGCAGTATGAGGGGAAATAATGCCATGGTTCCCCAAAAGTGCCCAGAGATCCCTGATTCTACCTGTCCTGAGCCAGAGCTGTTTGCCTCAACCTCTGCCCTATATATGTCTCAATATTGAAAGTGTGGCTTCAAAAAAACACCTGGGAGATTAACCTAAAAATGAATTTTGGGCAGAATCAGCTTTCATGCTGTGAGTTTGGAAACTTGTATTTGTGACAGAACAGGAATGTTTCCTGGTAGTATTGCTTCAGACTGTAAGTTTGCAGGCTAAAGACATCTGGAGCTGGCCAGGGCTTTGCATCAGAAGTGTGTTTTGTTCTTCGCATCCCTAAATCCCTGGGTTGTTCTAGGAAAGCACTCCAGTAAATGCACCTCCAGAAGGGGTACTTCCTCAAAGAAGGTTAGATGTGCTGGCATGTCCAAGTTGCTGACAGGAGACACCTGTCCTGCCCATAAACATTCCTTCATGAGCTTCCTAAGCTTTTTTAGAAACCACTCGTGCTTTGGGTTTCTGAGGTACTGCACTCTGCTGCAATAATTACAATGAATGGCACAGGGGCTTCCTCCTTGTTCTCTTCCTCCTCTAACTGTTGTACAATAAGCAGTGATGCATGATTTGGTTGATTGGGGTTTGGTGTTGTTGGGTATTTTTTTCTTTATTTCCTTTCTCTGTGCTGTTTGGTTTTGCAGACCTCTGCTGATAATATCCCCTTGATTATCCCAAGCTGAAGGATCCTTACCTATACAGGCTTGTCTTAAAAGCTATTCCACATATCCTCCTGGGTCCTCCTTAAATGTACTTGCATTCTTGTATATGCTTTTTTGAGATGAGGAAGCAGAACTATATCCGACTGGATAAACCTGGCAGGCTGCAGGTTTAGGTAACGATGAGGTTTTTCCTCTTGGTCCCCATTCCTTTCCTTAAAATGCCTAATCCTGTTCTCAAACCATTGATGAATACATTAACCAGCAACAACTATTGGAGTTTTCATTATAATTGTTACCTCCACTGCAAGAAATGACCACTTGTTACACTTTCATTTCTAGTCTTTTATTCGGTTGTTAAAATCTCTTGTTGCAGTGCTGTAAAATGACTTTGTGGAGAGCTTCTAGAAGATCCAGGGGCACTATGTTGCTTGTATCACTTTTATCCACACTGACTGGCTCCTTCAGAGGCCTTTGACAGAACTGCAAGTCATGATTTTCTTCCACGAAAGTTGGCTCTCCCCCAGCTTATCATGTTTTGCTTCATCTTGAGTAACTCTTTTCTTTATTATAGTTTCTACAGCTCTAGTCCAGAAATTACTTACTGCCCTGTGTTTCTTGCAAACCTTTTTCTAGGATTGATGGTATATTTGCCATCTGCAATGTCTTCAGCACCAGGTGGATGTAAATGGTAGAGTTACAGTAAGTGATGTTTTCAGACTGGTATCTGAGTTCTTTGAGGGAGTAGAAATGAAAACTGATGTGGTCACTTGGCTCCTCTGCTTTAAGAATCAAGAAATTTAGAGAAAACACAGTGTCTTTGTGTAGATGATAAAGTACTGGTCTTCGTTCATCCTATAGACTTACTCTATCATGGCTAGAGGGGTTTTTAAAGCAAGATAAATTTTTCCTCAATATGCTAGTACATTGCAAAAAAAAACCTCTTTGCAACCACTGATTTTAAAGCAAATTTTTATGTATTTACATATTACAAAATATTAACAAAAAACCCCAAACAATTGCTTTCTTAATAACAAATACATGCTCGTAATCCTGATGAAGAAAGTGCTTGTGGCACAGTTTCTCTTTTTTTTTTTTTTTTTTTTTTTGTGTGTGTGTTTAATACCTCAGCAGGTTTACTGTTCCACATTTTTCTTCAAAATACTGAAAGTGGGAAAGCCATGTTTCTACATAAAAGGGGTTGGAAATATTTTGATTTAACTCAGAGGCATTTGGGAGCAAGCAAATTCTGTCAGGTGTCTTCAGCCAGTAGATTTCAATTTGTATTTAATACTTGCATAACTTAAACATTAGCCAGCAGATTTTTTAAGCTTTTTTTTTTTTTTTTTTTTAATTTGGCTTAAAAAAGACTCCTCCTGGACTGAGATCTTGTATCTCAAGTTTCAGACCAAAGTAAACTTTTACAGCCAAGTTGTAAAATAGCAGTTTGAGACAAATGCTGCCAAAACTTTAACTATAACTGTGCCAAGGTGCCATTATAATAATCCAGCAATAATCATGGTCCATTATATTAAATCAGTTGCACAGACAAAGGCTGCTAACCTTTCCAAGTGGGGAAAAAATGTTCCTTTCAAATCAGGGATAAATTCCAACTGAGAAGACCAAATGCTCCAGCCTTAAGTAGTGAATACATTTACTTCTCCCCAGGGCTCAAATAACCCAACATTTGGTAAATGTTTAACAAGGAGGAATTCTCCCTCCCATTTGCCCTTTTCTCATATATACTAGATTAACAAATTTAGTTTAACAAGATGATCTGTGTTACCCCCTGGTATCCTTCAATTAGATTCTTCCTCCTCTTGTTGGCGTATCATCCCAGTCCATTTGCTTGATAAGAGGACCCAAGGTAATTAGTTGTGTGGCAGAAACAGCGTCTTCCACCAGCCCTACCTCTTATACTGAAAAGTCTCCCACACAAGTTAAAAAAGAAAAGTGGGTTTGCTGTTGCTCTTTCCCTTTTGCATGTGTTTTGTGGGGTTTGGGTTGGTTTTTTTTGTTGTGTGGTTGGTTTTTTGTTTGTTTGGCATTTTGTTTTGTTTGGGTTTTTTTGTGGGTTTTTTGTTTGGTTGCTTTTGGTTTGTTTGTTAATTTTGTTGTTTGTGGTTTGGGTTTTGTTTTCCTTTTTTCAGTGGGGTCTCCTTTTTGTAGCGTTTTACAGAGGAGATTAAGTGAGCATGTCATGTAACTTTTGACTCCAGTTATGCCTCCCTGCAGCATGTCAGGAACTAAATCAAAGCCTCTGCAGGAATTCACAAATCCAGCTTAGAAATCTCATATTGAGTCCTGGATAAATGAACATTGTTGAGGACAGCATAACTGCAGGTGCTCTGACACATTCAGATAGCAGTGGGAGGCTGTGCCTGTGTCATCTCTGTGGAGTCACCAATTCTTTCCTTAGCCTTTTTTTTTTTTTTTTTTTTTTTCAGATGGTTTTTGCTGCATTTGGGTGCCCTGGTGAGTTGGGTGTCCCGGCTCATACTCACAAACTGTTCTGAGATTTGGTGAAACCTTCCCTGTTGTGGGTTTTGGTTTGTGTGTGTTTGAGGTTTTTCTTTATTTTCCTTCGGCTTGTAAAATAAGTGGGCTTATGCTGTAAAAGGAATTTAGGGCTCTCCTTTTTTGCTCCTGGGAATGTGTTTAGAAACTTCAGAGCTACCAACTTGGTCCCAAGACAATTACAGAAGTTAATGTCTGCGAGGTCTTGGAGAAAGACAGTTGGGATGAGGGGGAACTAAAGCCTGTATTGGTGACCTGAAGTGCACTAAGCAGATGCATTTAATTCCAGAACTAGAGCTTTTACCTACCTTTAACACTCAAAAGGTGGTGGTGACAGCTGGTAAAAGTCTCTAATGCTTTTAAGGGCAATCAGTGTCACTGTTGAGTAAAGCACCTTCCCATGCCTTAATTGGAGGCAGGACCTTACATCTATTGTTGAAACCTGGCTAGAGGATTCTCCTGCGTGATTTAGTGCATGGCTGTCTGAATGTGCATGCAGTTATCGACGCTGCCTTTGGTGCCACATGTAAGATTTCCCTCTGATCCAAAATGTGAAGGCCCGCCTGAAAGCCAGGCAGCATCACTGCTGTGCTGGAGGAGAGCTAAGGCAGGAATAGTGCGGCGCTGCTCAATGTGCCCTTCAGCACTGCAGCATTCCTCCATGAGCTGCTGAATATCATCACTTCGCTGACACTGAGGGCTCCACACCTGATAGTGCTCGGTGACTGAAGTATCCATGTCAAAAGAGCCCTCTGATCAGCTCAGGATTGTGGTGATGACAAGGACTTGTGGTCTGCTTTACTGTGGGGATGAGCCTGCCGTTTGGGTTGGTGAGTTCCCAGCTGAGCACAAACCTGTCATCATTCCAGGTGGCTTCTCCCTGGTTTCTGACTGGCTGACCTTCTGGAAGCATTTCATTTGGGTCTTGCTCCTGTCACTTTTGTCTCTGACATCTCAAATTAGATAATGGCAACGTCAGACTTTAGTCAGACTGGCCATCAAAGCTGATGGCAAACATAACTTGCTTCTTGTGTGATGGATGTCACCAAGGTCTCGATGCTGAGCTGCTTGCTGTAGCAGCTGGAGGTTGTGCCGTCATCTCTGTGGAGAGGTCTTGTATCCTAGAAGAGCATAACCATGTTGTTCCTTCAGCTTCACATACAGAGTGTTTTGGGATTTATCCTCAGGTAAAGCAAACGCTTCACCTGTGTCCATCCGTTTGGCTCTGATGGCCAAGGTGATGGGTTTGAGGACACTTCTCCATGGAAAGGAAAGGAATTTGCCTGTGAGCTCTGCAAATCCACCCACTTCCTAAAGAGTTTATGTATGAAAGGTTCTCTCAAACAAAAACATATTTTATTTGTAACTAGCTCCTTTAAGTGTTGGCAAAGGAATAAATTCTCACATATTTGTATTATTTGTGAATCAAACTAAAGGAAATAATACAGCCTAGGTGCAAGAAGGCATCGGAGGGCTCATGGGGATAAATAGCACTCTTGAGAACTTCATTCTCAAGTTACTCACACAGTTGTCCTGCTGTACTGAGATGTGGGAAAGCAAAACCATTCAAGTGCTTCAGTAACACTAAGGAAACCAATTCAGTGGGAGGACTGTAAAACAGAACTGTCACAAGATAATAGCTCCTCACTGCTACACAAACGCTACAGCAGAAACATCTTGTCATGAAGATGCAATTACCAATATCTCAGTAGTTTGATTAAAAGGTAAAAATACCTAGGTGATGGAGTAAAGAGTTCTCTCAGGTCTGTAACCATTTCCTTGTATACACATGTGATGCTTCCCATTTTGCTCTACTATCTCCCCAAGAAGAGAAAAGGAGTATTTCTAAATGCCTTGACGGAAAATAGCTCTTACAAAAGACATCTGCATTCACCAAAGGAATTAAAAAATAAAAAAAATATTTTGTGTGCTTGTCATATAATTTTCACTTTTGTGGCTAATACAGAAAAATGCAGTCAGATCCCCAAACTCCCTATTCTAAAGGCTCAAGCATTTCAAGATGCAAAAGAGGCTTCTTTTTCAAAATCTGCTTTGCCAGTCACCTGTCCACTCAGCAGCTTTCTGTCTGCTGTTTGGTTGGGATGCTCTTTTAATTCAGGTTCAAGCAGTACTTGATTCTGCAAAATGCCAGAAAGTGTCTGCACATCCTCAAACTTCAGTAAGATAGGTCCATGAGTGATAGACGTACTCAGGATTCTGCAAAATATTTTTTTTACTTGACTGGTAATATTGTTATGGACTTTAATGGACTTGAATCTATGCAAGGTCAAGAAGGGATGACTGGATCTATTTGTCAAGCACACAATAAGGCTGAAGCTCCTGTTCGATAGCCCCTATTTATGCATCTATGCTAATGTCTACTGTTCAGTGGGCTGGAAGGGCACAACAGAGAGCAAAGGTGTCTGCTTGCCGCCTTGGGTCAGGTGGAACAGTTTGGCTGGAGAGGAATATCAGTTGTCCCCAGGGAGCACTGAACATGTTTATCAGAGGGGACTTCCCAGAGCAATTCTCCCTGTGCAAAGAGGAAAGGATGTGAGGTTCAGAGAGCAGGATTTCGGAAGCATGAGTGGCCTCAGGGTTTACAGAAAAGGAAACTTCTCCTCATGCCCTGGAGTTTGCTGCAGCTCAAAAATCTTATGAAGGAGGACTGGGTTGAGAGCAGCTTTACAGGAAAGGACCTGTTCTGTTAGGGTGGGACAATTAGTTTAAAAAGCCCTTTATTCTCTGCTTATCTCAGTGATTTTTAGCTATTTTTAAAAGTCAGTTACTCCACTTTTCTATTCTGATAGCGTGTAGAGATAGGGCTAAGGAGTGCCTTTTTTAGTTGCCAGTGTGTTAGGGGCTGTTTAAGGAGCAGATTCACTTCTGGCTGACTAGGGGGTCCTTCAGATATGCTTTAAGTCACAGTGTTAAATCTTTCCAATGCTGTCTCCTCCTCTTGAAATTCATTGAATAGAGACCTAACCAAACCCAAGTGTTGATCTGGTTCAGCAGTATAAGACTGAGGAGATGCGAAAGGAGTTTGTCAGTGAGACCTGGACCATCCTGCGTCAGGGCTAAAGTCCTGTGGAAGTGGAGGAGGGTCAAAGGGACATGAAGGCCTTAAAGTTTCTCTGGAGCAGAGCATTTCACTGCCTCCCCTAAGAGTGAGCCATGCTGGGGGTATGCATACTAATTTTGGGAACAGTTGTGTATTTTGTGCCTTGAAGCCAGGTCTCGCTAGCAGGAAAACTTCTGCCATGAGGTTGGTCTGATGCTGCCCATGAGAGGTGCTGGGATCTGTGATAATCCAGAAAGACTGACAGAAAAATCTTCTGATTCTGCTCAGAGGTTCCCCAAGCACTCTTGTATAAAACTGGGATTTGTCTGAGAAAATGGTGTGGAAGATCTGTAGGGAAATACAGACTTTCCACTCTGTGCCCTACATAAAATGGCAATTTTCCAGTGTCACTTGGAAATGATTCTTTCCCTGACATGCAACTTGATGCGAGAGATTTTGGTACAAGCTTTTGCATTGCACTGAAGGCCATAAAAACATCAAAATTTTCTTTTTTGGCTGCAAGAGAGCTAGCTGTCTAGCTTGGTGGGTAAAGATCTCCCATCTTTGCCTTGTTTTTATTGAATCTCTTTTTAGGTATAGGTTCAAAAATATCTTAACTACTTCCAAAAGGTCAGCAGAAAATGTGGCTACATCAGTTATGCAAAGCACTTTGTGGGGTGGAGAAGAATCTGAAATGAGTTATGCTTTGCATTTCTCAGAGCAAATGTATTCAAAACCAGCCACTCTCCCTCTGCTCTGCTGTGAAAACTCCGTGAAACTAGTTAGTTTTCTTTCTCTCTCTCCTTTTTTGAAGCCTGATTTTAATACCAAACTGTATTTTAGCTAGAGTTTGTACTAGCACCACACTGCCCTGAAACTTGTAGACCTCATCAGCTACTCCCCAGCCATCCTAAGCTGTGAGAAGCCAGGACAGCCTGGAACAGGGGATGGAGCTCACTTCTGCATGCTGCTCAAAGCACTTTTATGCAGCTCTATTTTTGGGTCCTCACTTGCTCAAATGAAACTGTTTGATTAAGTAACACATTGGAAATAGATTTCATTCCAAGTCTGAATCATAGAGCCATTTAAAAAGTGTTTTTTACAAAAAATAAAATAAAAAAAAAATCAACATGATGCTCTTTCCTTTCTGTGTTAATTTGTTGCCAAAGGGACGGTCCAGAAGTTCATTTGAATTAGGAGTGAATGTGCAATGTATGAGCTGTGTAGCCCTCCTTGCTCAGAATGAAAGTTGCCTGAAGTTGGCTTGGCTTTGAAAATGGATTTAGTCCACTCTAGGTCTCAGTAAGTGGTTTTAAGTCTTGCTAACTTAACTAATCCTGCTTTAAAATAAATCTGAATTACTTTCATTGGCTATATCCAGAGAGACAGAGGTTCTTAGCTCTTGTGGTAATTAATGCTATTAAATTCTGGGAGAATACTACATGTGAAATAGTAGTTTAGTAGCATCCCATCTTTTGAGCCTGGATATCAGGATGCGGAACAAAGAACTTGTATTATCTGAGACTTGCCACCTATTCTGTCTGTGCAGTTAACTTCCAAAGTCATTACTGGAGCCAGGCTTTGTATTTGAGCTACATCTGACCTTTTGCTTGAGTAATCAGGGCTCTAATTTCAAGTCAAGCCATGAGGTATAGGTAAGGTCTCAAGTCTCTTTTTAAATTACCAGGCTTAAGTGCTGTATGTGCAGCCAAATCCTCTGACATCTTTTGGCTTTGACTGCATGTGAATTTTCAAAGACTTTTAATTAATAAATAAATTGGATATAGCATCAGTGAAGGTGTTCGATCTCAGCCTAGAGCAGGGGAAGAGTACCTAGACAGAATGGACGTTCCCTCATTGTTTAGGGTCTGTTGAATTTTGAAGCCATTCCTGAACGATTAGCTTTTGGTATTTTTGAGAATCCACGGAGAGTGGACTGGAAAAGGGTAGATGAAATGCGTGTGCTTTAATGGAGAAAAGAGCTTAAACTGGTTGAGACTCCTCTGAGTGCAAAACTAGCTGGTATCTAGAGTATCATTATCAGTGTTCCCCTACCCAATTGGAAGAACGCGATGTGTAATATTCCACAGCTCTCTGTCCCGCTTCCAGTTCTGTTCAGTGTTCTCATTAATGACTTGCACAGTGCAGTAGAGAGTATACTTATTCAATTTACAGAAAACATGAAGCTCTAAGAACTTACAAAAATTCTGGAGGACAGGATTAGGAAATTAGAAAGGCATCTATACTTTGAGGAACTGGTCAAAAAAAAAAAAAGGAAAAAAGGAATAAAATCCCACTAGGGGACTAAGCTCAGAAGTAATCAACTGCATGAGTGTGGGATGCATAAATATTGGGCAGATGGCACCACTTCAGAAAAGTTTTGGTGAATTATAGCCAGGTCACAAGCTGAATCCAAACTTGAACTGAACAAACAAAAAAAAAACCACAAAAAAACCTCATGGTATTGTAAAGAAAGGAAGTCCTTGTACCAAGAATTTATTAAGCATCTGCCCCTCAAGACACCATAGGTCCTACTCAGCACTGATAAGGTCTCAACTAGGTTTGCTACTATTCTTCCAAGAAGCTGGAAGGAGTCCAGAGCAATAATCAAAGGTCTGGGAAAGTTGGCTGATGAGGAGGAATTGGAAAAACTGAAGTTCTTTTGTCGTAAGAGACCTTACGTGTAGTTAGACATAGATGTCTTACAGTACATTAAAGGCTTTTGAAAAAGATTAATTTACCTGTTTTACAAGTTCATGCTGGGGTCCAAAATCACAACAGGAGAGTTTAGATGTTAGGAAAACTTCTCCAGAAATAATTATAAAAATGGACTAGAGCAGATTGCCTGGTGATGCCATGAAGCCTCTGTTATTGGTGGTCAGTGGGAACAGCTTAGAAAAAAAATCATTGTTGATAAATGTAATATATTCATTATCTCTGTCTTGTGGGATGACAGGGGACAGGTGCATTAGAGGACCTTTTCAGATCTTTTTTGGTCTTATGATTTCAGAGCAATCAGTACAGGACTCAGAATGATATCCAGAGGCAGCAGTTACCTAATTATATATTATATTATTTTTAGATACTGACTAGGTAGGTCAGATCAGGACACTGAGAGCAGCTCAGGTGTATACACATGGATACCTGCTCTCAAAATCCAGCGCTGTTTCTTATGAAGCATTGTTCCCAATCAGATTAAGTTCCAAAGAGGATGTCAGACTAGAACTTGACAATATTTTTTTTCCTGACAACTTTCTGTTGAATTTCGTAAAACATTGCAGCTGAAAAGCTTTACTTTTACTTGTTGAGTGAAGTCATATCATTCTCATCCCTATTCACAAATGAGTGCTCCTCACACTGCCTGGTTTAGGCATTCTCCCAGCCTTAGATAAAACTGTCAAGAAGTTGGATAGCGAATCTGTGCCACAGCCTCATGTGCTGATGCTCCATGAGTTTGAGGGGTCAACATGTCTGCAATGGTCTTTAATTTTTCTGGTTTATGAAATAAAATGGTACAACAATTTAAAACCATATGTTTTTTGCCATATTAAACACATCTTGAGCACTATATCAGACCTTCTTCTTCTCTTATCACTCCCCTTCTACAGCTGTCACTTCTACATAAAGCCAAAAGGCTGTGTAGGATGGACAGGTGGGCTGGAGGACCCCACAATGAGCTTTTTTCCCCTCTGACACAAGGCACTGCTAAAGTCAGAATCCATTCCAACAGTTCACACCTGGGTAATGCAACACAGTGTTTCAAAAGAGGAAGCTGAGGGACAGTTCACCGTTGTTGCAAGGTAAATACAAATTTATATTCCATAGTTCAACACATATAAACATTTTAAAACCTGTAAAATGACCAAACTTTCACTATCCTTGGAAATGCTCTGTTTTCTTCATGTCCTCAAGCATTGTTATGGCTTTTATGCCTATGCAGTCTACTGCTTGGGACAGCCTTTAGGAAAAGGAGAGCGTTCTTTCTTCTGGGCTTTGGAAGTAGCGAGTGGGTTGAGAGCAGTCATTTGAATGATTTTGTTGCATGTGCATGTGCCTCTGTGTCTGAGTAGACTCGGTGATTTCTTTTATACAATTCTCCTAAGTCCCAGATGAGATCTCTGCTCCGTGGATTTCAGTACAGTAAATGCATGTAATTCAAGATACGAAGCAAGGAAAGCAGCATTTATTTTATGGACGGGGAACTGAATCATACAGAACTGAAAGACTGTCCAAAAATAATATGAGAGACTGTGGCAGATTATGGATTCAAGCGTGAACTTTGTGATGTCTCACTCAGATCCCTTAATTACAAGGCTGTTGTTAACTCTTCATATTGTTGTCTTGTACGTAATCGTAGCACTTAGACCTTTTAGCTATTTTGCTATTAAATGGAACCTTTCTTCACTCTACTGGAACACAGAGCTGGAACACTAGTGTGACTAACAAGAAAATGATGATTTCACACCAAAGGTAGGGAGATGCAGCCAAATGGATATGGAGCGGTCTTGCATCAGGCTGACCCATTAGGTGTCAAGTCAAGAAGTGCCACATTGCTGCCTTCCTGCACCTCTGTGATGTATCTCACACTTGTCGCTGCAGCGCTTGGTGTGACTACTGCTGTCACAGTAAACAGACCTGATCCCTGTCACTTGGGATCCTTGTCTTGAGGTGTGGAGGCCAGCTGGGCTATTAGAGAAGTGCCATCGTGGGAAGCCAGCCAATGTGGCTGCGATATCGGCGCTGTGGCTGACATTCTTGGACACCTCCTCTTTGCTGCTTTCCTCTTTCCCACTCTTGCTTCCCACAGCCCATTAAGCTGCACGGGTCAGATGAAAATTTGTACTCAGCAATTCTTTCTGGCGCCAGCCCCCCCCCCCCCCCCCCCCCCCCCCCCCCCCGAGCGCGAAAAACAAGAACGCTGAATCACCACCACAGGTCGGCGGACCGGCCTGCT
>JAAGNO010026794.1:57599-78269 GCA_033439905.1 Ceryle rudis | reverse complement strand
CTCCCCCCTCTTTCTTCCCCCCCCCCCTTAATCCCACCCCCCCAGATAAAAATTTTTTCTCAACAATTCTTTTTCCCGCCCCCCCCCCCCCCCCCCCAACCATGTGAACTTGTTTGAGGAAAAAAATATGTGCTATCTCAGACATACATGGGTGTGAAAGAGTGCGCTAAATTAGGCCTTTTTTCAGGTTAAGAAAACAGCAAACTTGTTCTGTGACATTCTCTCATCCTCTGGTGACCTGCGTGAGGCCCAGGGAGTGTTATGTGTATACCTGAAGCAAAAACAAAGCCAAAAAAATGCCTCTGCAGTTGTTGGGTGAGGTTGGAGTGAACGAGCAGGTGCATACCAAAGCAAAATTATCTTGGGTTGTGTTCCCGTCCTGTTTCATAAGTGTTAAGCAGGGTTTGGATAGGAAACTCCTGAGAAAGAGGGAAGGAGAGTTGAAATCGGCAATCCAGGAATCAGTGGCTTTCCCTGAAGCAGCCCAGTAGTAGTTGCTCTCTAGCTGCCTGATTGCCAGGTTTTGGCAGAGATTTGAAATCTGAGTATCTGTTGACTGTCAGGCCAGTGCTGCTAGTCACCTGCGTTCAGGTTAATGCTTCAGGGAGCTGGCCAAACTCCAGGGGATAACTCACCTAAATAAAGATATCATTGCTCTTTCATTGGAACTAAATATTCTTCTCTCCTCCCTCAGTCTCTTGCTCGTTCTTCATGCTGTGGAAAAGTGAACTGGCTCTGCAGTCCTTGGGAATGTTCACATCCAGACCAAAATGTTATGTCCTTGGTGAAAACAACCTGTGGCTTTAAGTCTAGCAATCTTGAAACTTAAGAGTGACCCAGATTAATGTGTGCTTTTTGGGGGGGGGACTTTTTTTTTGGCTTCCCTTTTTTTTTTTTTTTTTTTTTTCCCCCCCCACAGAACAGTATGAACGGAGCAGGTAGGCTGAAAGAAATGTAGTGAGTGATATGTGTAAACTCAAACCTTTGGTATGCAGCCTAAGCTGGCACAGCACCCAACTTGCCTGACTAATCTGCCTTATGTCAGCATGACGAGGTTTGTTGGAAGTGATGATATCTTTTAGTACATAAAGTCGTTTAGTTGGCTAGCTATTAGTAATGTTAGACAAGCTTTCAGACACATAAGCCCTTCTGCAGGCCACCTGAAAGCTTAAGAGAAGACATCACCTTTGCTTTCAGCTGACCTGTGGAGGCAGGTGGGAGCTTAAAACCTTTCCTGCTCTCCATCTCTTCTGCTCGGTCTAATGAAGGATTTACTCTACCTTGTCTAGAGGCTGTTTTACCCACCCAAGATTATCATCATTTCTTGCTTTTGGGATGCTTTCCTGTGTTAACAGCAAACGTTTCAGAACAGATAGGGTTTGGGGGTTTTAGGTTTCAGGGTACCTAGCTTTGCTTTTCTGGTCATTTGTTCTGTGGTGCAGATGTTCTGCACTGTCTTAAAGTCAGAGCCTCTCATTATGTAAAGTCAGTAAACACTGTTGAAAAGCACAGATTCTGAAGCTAATTGTAATAAATTAAAGCACAGCAAATTAGTTAAGCTGCACTCCTTCTCTGCTGTTTGCCTTCAATAAAGAAGAAGAAATGAAGTTACTTAGTGGCTTGCCTGTGCTGTGGGTTAGAAATGATAATGTCAGATAGCTACCAATTGCTTTACAACAATAACAAAATCGAACAACCAAGTAAAGGAACTGGAATACTCAAACTGGAGCTGAAAAAAATATTAATGAAAACCACCCTCTCTCATGAATAGTTTTGGACATCATTATAGATTAGTAGTTTTGTGAGATGATGTAGAAATGTTCCTTATTATCACAGCTTTATTGCCTACCTCTGTACATCTGTTCCAAACTTCATTTCAAAATGGCCAGGCATTTCAATAATCCAGTGTGGCTTGGAATTTTCATATTGTTTCTGGTGCATTAAAATCTGGATGGAAAGCTGGTACTTTTAAATTTACAATTGCACAGACCGTATAACATCTGGGTAGCTTTGCTCTATTGCTTTCCCTGTTCCTTTAAATTTAGACTGAAGTTATGATGTGCATGAAAGGCTAAAGACCTTGTGTGTGGCAGGTGTTATTTCAAGCTGACAAAAATTCAGTAATATGTTCATTTTACTTGGATATGGCCTTTTACAAAACACATAAAGCTCTACTTCAAGCCTTTGCAAAATAGTTTTATTTTTAAATGGAGTATCTGCTGGAGTAGGAGAAATTACCAATCAACTTATATATGTTGTGGGTGTGTTTATTTATATTAAAAAATATATCCATGAAGTTGTTCCCTAAAATGTTATTTATTATGCCTTTAAATTAATGCTTCATCCTTTCTCCGTTGAGATGCACTGATATACTTTCTGGAGGATCACTAATGTGGGTGGTTGTTTTTTGTTTGGTTGGGGTTTTTTTCCCAAGAATCAATAGCACTAAGGGAAATTGAAGGAGTCTTTTAAGTTATATAAATTCCTTAGGATTAGTTGTGTGAGTATTCATTCATTATTGCCATTCAGACAGTCACACTTTTGACTTAAATTGATCTGTACAGAGGAATCTTTAGCAGAGTGAAACCTCTGGTTCCACTGGTCCCCACTAAGCTTTACTGCTTTACACGAGCTAAGATACAGTTGTTTTAAGCCTCTTCTGCCCCAACTCGTCCATGGCATCTGAAATATCATCTACATTAGAAGCCTTCTTTAGCCTGGAGGCTTTGGTAATTGTACTTCTACTTAAATTTTATTTTTATTTTTTAATTTTTAAAAAGTCTTAATCTATAAAGGTGGGAAAACTATGTTTGTTCCTTAAATATTGCACACCTAAATCTGCTTAATTAATTGGTGGGGGCTTCTGTATTGTTGCTCACATTTAGCAGGAGGAAAAAGGGATTTTAGGGAAAGCTGTGTGTTTGCGTTTGTGTCTAAGTACATGTAACTAAATCCCAAATAATGGTTACTCCTTAATCCCTTAAAGTCCTTGAAACCTCCATTGTGAGATGTATTGGAGGGTGCTTCCGGATGAAATGCTGATTAAAAGTCTGATTCCAGTTGTGTTTGGCATTACTTTCCAAGGTGGGTATAGGACTATTTTGCCAGAACAGGTCTGATCAAACTGAATTTTCAACTGACCTTCTCTTCACCCCTAATAACTTCCTGGTTCTTTGGTCAGAGAGATTTATGAGCAAGAACAAAGCGTGATGTGTCTGTCCCAGCAGTGAAAGAAACTAGAAAACTTATTAAGAGAGAAGGGAGGGGGAGAGAAGAGAATGAGAAGGAACAGGGGCTGAAAGCAAGTCCTGGTTTCGGACAGAAGCACCTCAGCTTCTGGTCTGCTGTAATTACCCATCCACCGAAGAAATAAAATGTTGAAAAATCAATTTTATAAAAAAAATCACTGTTCTAAACAATTTGAAGACCTCTCGTAATTTTAAATCTCTCTACAATGTACACATTCAGAGCCCTGATCACCTTCAAAGTGAAGTGCTCCAATAACTTTAAATTGTTCTGCACAGAAAAAGCTCTGAACCCCATTTCACTGTCAAATGGAAGCAATCTCAAATATGTGAAGCACACCAATAATTTTACATAGCTCTCACTGTCCGACCCCACCTATACATCCTTGAAGTTCCTACTACTAAAAATTTTCAGTGTTTTTTTTATGTTGAAAGAATTTCTGCTTACAACCTGTAAAGGTTACTTTTGTCTACTATGTTAAAATACTTCTTAGTTTATTTTTTTTTTTTACAAACAAGAAGAGTTTTCTCAGGGCTTTGGTTACTGAAACTATGGATCTTTGCTTATTAAAAATGTTTCCATTTGTTCCTGTATTTAGTCCAGCCAAAATGTACAAATTGATGAGCATAGCTGTTATAATTTCCTAACTTACAGCTCTGAGCAGAAAGTGATTTTGCATTGAATTGTAATTTCATCCACAAGGGCTTTAGACCTTCTATAATTAAAATACCACAATCCTCTTCAAATTAGAAAAGCAAATTGTTACATATCATAAGTAGGTGCTTTTTACTCTAATGACAGTCACTTAGATGATTTATGACATACATTATTTTATATCAAAGTACAATGAAATAGGCATTACCAAAGGTAATCTCAGTAATGTCTGAAAAGGGATCTCAAACCTCAGTGCAACAATGAATGCAGTATTTAAAATGCAAAACCCAAAGACATTATTATGGGTTTGATTTCTTATGCCACAGCTTCTCCTGATCTGTTATATTACTACAGCCGTACAAAGGCTGTTTTGGATGTATTTTGCTAAGATAAGATGGGGGAAAATGAAATATGGAGTCAGATTTTATGCAGAAATTGTTATCAAAGGGATGATAAAGTAAAACTGCATAATCGCAAGGAAAAACAATTGATGATGTACAAACTGAAATATATTGAGCTCATGGAATATGCTTATTTCCAGCTTTTAAGCCTTTGCATTATTAAAATGTATAATAAAATAAAATGCTTGGATAATGTATAAACAAATCAGACTAAAGTAGCTTCTTGTATATGACTACTCTCATATTTCTGTATTCTAGATGGAGATTATCCCTTCTCTCCCCACCCCAGACCCCAATGCACTGACCTATTCCAGAGCCTTGGGAGTCAATGGCAAGAATCCTGATGTCCTTGATGTCCTTTTTTGGCAGGCAAATGCTGTCATGTAACACTGCATCTGAACATAGAGAAAGGGCTATAAATGAGGACAAATGGCGGTACTTTGGCTGTGAATCCATTTAGGCTGGAGATGAGAAAAAGGTGCCTAACCATCTGAAGGGTGAGATAGAGCATCCTTCCTGCAGGAATAATTGGAATTAAAAACCAAACCAAATATATATATATATATATAAATTGGAAAGCTAAATTGATTTTAAGTGAGAGGTTGCAATTTTGAGGTGGTTGCCTGAGGTGTTACAAGACCTGTAAGGTTTCCTATGGTGTCAGTCTTGCAGCATCAGCCACCTCCAGTCTGTGGCTGGCCGGAACACAGACATTTCTTATCCCTGTAGCAAGTACAATGTCACTGTGAAGGCTTTACTGAGAAACATAGTCCTGAGTAAAAACCTCTATGGCAGAGTTTGATACCTGTGTGTGAGGTTATCAACCTTACACATCTTTTCCTATGCTGCTGGCTGAATGGATCTAATTGTGTGCTAAGTGGGGAGGTTTTGGTGTGCAGAAGTCCAAAAGTCATAAAGGCTGGATGGAAATGGAGTCTGAGTAAGCAAATAAATGCCAAATCTCCTTGACTTGGGAGGAGCAACTGTCAGGATCTTAACTGGTCTGGTCTATGACCTTCAAAAACATAGAGAAGTGAGCAACAGAGAACCCATAACAATGTTTAAAGGGCTGGAAAAAAACTGATTTACATTGAATAGCTTAGCAAACCCAGTCTGGTTAACCTGAATCTTATGGGAGACTTGATCAGTTTCTGGGACAACATGTATGGGAAACACAAGGGTTATGTTAAATCTGCCAGTTCCTAGCACGGTCGCCAGAAGGGGTTTCAAGAGACTTCCCAGCCTGTCCTTCAGTTTTACCACAGGGCAGTTCTGTCCCCACTCTCTTCACTCTTGCCCACCCTGTGTTTGGTGGAGCTAGGTCAGCTCAGACTCAAAATGTAGCAGGATGGAAATCATGAACTTCCCCAGGGCTGAGAGGAAAAGGTGACGTGTTCTTCATGATGAACATTCAAAAGAAGATGTCAAGTTTTTCTAAGGGAGATCATTCCAAGGAATCGGCTCCTGAAGCTCTCTGGCCTGTGCCAGCTAAGCATGTCGGTCCCTCGTGGCAGCAATAATTGATGCCTGAATGTGCTTAGCAGTTAGCCTCTCATTTACATCAGTGTCTAAATAAATATGAATACCATTTGATTTCTTTATTTCTCTTTTCAAGATGAGCTATTAATTATGGAACAGAGAAGAGAAATATAAAGTTTTATCTAATTAAGAACGTGATTTCAAAAATTTCAGAAGACTTTTTTTTTTTTTTTTTTTCCCCCAACATTCAGCAGCCATAATCAGGGAGAAAATAGTAAAGGCTCTTAAACAACAGCAGTCAGATTGCCAAAGCATCCCGAGCAGCAAGGGTTCCCATCACACAAAAAATATGGTCACGGTTTTATGTAGCAAAATGGAACCTTGGGAGTTGAAAAACAATGAATTCACATTTAATATTGAATAAAAGTCCCTTCCCATGCCTGTACTTGAAGTACTACTTGGAATAAACACTGTTTCCAAGAAAAAAAAATCTATCTTGAGGCTTATTTTAGATTTAGTCCTGACAAACTGTGGTCAGTCAGTCCTGGCTCATTGTGCCACCGCAGTCTCAGTGGAGAGAGTGGAGGCAGTAGTCTGCAGTAGTCTGGTGAGGCACATGTTCCCTGCAGCTTCCCAGATGGAATATCAAAAGTTATGCCCGTTCCTCTGCTCATCCTACCTAGATAAAGAGGTTGAGCCCACCATGCTCATAGAATCTGTTTTCTGCAGTGCTGCCTTCTGTGGGGGCAGAAGAAGCTACAAGCGCTTCTTGGTGGATGCAGGTCCATGTATGTCAGAAGCATCCTGCGACTTTCAGTAGTTGATATTTTGATCTGCCCAACTTGATCAAGATCTAGCTGTTTGATTGCTGGAGCATCACCAGCAAAGAACTCACAACAAGCTGTTGTCCACAAACACCTTGTACTGGGCAGCGCTGCTGTCAGGTATTCAGTAAGTACTCAGGATCCCAAGGTGATATTTTTTCTGAGACCTTGAAACCTTCTGGTTAAGGCTCTTCTCTTGTCACCATCATCGTAGAGCTCAACGTTGATGGTCTGTGTGCATTTTATTTTGTATAGCTCTGGCATAAGTGAGAGAAAAATCCAGCTTGAAGAGCAAATGTTTCTGCTTCTGGAGAATGTTTTGATTCTGGGGAAAGTTAGGAGGAAAAGAGGAACCATCCTGGATGACAGCAAACAATCGTGATGGGCATGGTTAGGTAATATAGTCTGATCAGTCTCTATATATGCACGCTTAGGTGGATCTCAAATGGAGTTCCTCCTTTAGCTCTTTTTGTCTTGCTATGATCTCTCCTGATGTGGCAGGTGGCATTAAGTAGTGAAGTCCCCATGTTACATCAACGGGCAGCAGCAGCATCACTGTATGTCCAGAGATGTGTTCAGGCACTGCAGCAATCCTGCTCAATTGCTGATGGAAATCTTGAGACCTGAATTCACTTGAGAGAAAGAGGCACATGCAGGGTGAAAGCAGAGCACCAAATCAGCCCAAATAGACAAGCTGTTTCAGCTGTTGGCACAGAGAAAAGGACTCCAGGAATGGGCCTGTGGCTGTTGTACTGTGATGGTTGCCTTTCATCTCAGTGTGTGCTTGGCATGCCCTGGCTAGAATGACCTCCTGTGGCCAAGCTAGTCTTCTGCTGCCAGCTGAGACAGTCTGTGGGATTTTCAGTGGCCAGTGGTTACATGAGTGAACAAACCAGCAACTGTAAACATGGCCTTGTGCTTTAAAACAATAAATGCTTCCATACCCTGCCACTGCCTGGAAAGCTTCAGCGACTGAAAAATGTGCAAAGTTCAGAGCTTCTGAGCAGCGTTGCTCTACTGGGATTTCCTGATGGTGATGGCGTGGCAAAGAGCCAGGAGGGAAACTCAGAAGGGGATACAATGTGAAGGCAGAAAGCCATTAGTATGTAGAGCTGATGACTGTGTCTTTGAGGGTGAGCAGAAGGACTTTTTTAATGGTGAACCAGTTGGACGTGGACTAACTAGATCTTGAGAGGAAGAGGCTGCTTGTTGTTTGAGTTTGTTTGTTTGTTTTGTTTTGTTTAATTCTGTGAGTGCAGTTTTTCCATTGCTTTCTCTCAAGACATTACCTGTTGGTTTCTGGCTTTTGGATTTGAACCTGTTCTCTCACTTCAGACCATGAGATTCCAGTTCCATTGCTTTTAGTTCTGCAAGGATTCCTGCCAGAGGAACTGCAGAGGTGTTTTTAAAATATTTATTTCCTCTATTTACTATATTTCATCATATAGTGACAATTGTAATGAGTGTTTCTTTTCAATTGTAATGAGTGTTTCTTTTCTATTTTATCAAGGAGGAAAAAGTATAGCAATGGCATCTTGGTTTTAGGATAGCAAGTTTCAACAAGGCCAAGTGCCAGGCCCTGCACTTGGGCTGCAACAACCCCATGCAACGCTACAGGCTTGGGGGAGAGTGGTTGGAGAGCTGTCTCATGGAGAGGGATCTGGGGGTTCTAATTGACAAGAGAATGAACATGAACCAGCAGTGTGCCCAGGTGGCAAAGAAGGCCAATGGCATCCTGGCCTGTATTAGAAATAGTGTGACCAGCAGAAGTAGGGAGGTGATTGTCCCCTGGACTCAGCACTGGTGAGGCCTCACCTTGAATACTGTGTCCAGTTCTGGGCACCTCAGTACAAGAGAGATATCGAGGTGCTGGAGCGGGTGCAGAGGAGGGCAACAAAGCTGGTCAAGGGACTGGAGAATAGATCATGTGAGGACCATTTGAAGGAGATGGGTCTGTTTAGTTTGAGGAAGAGTAGGCTGAGGGGAGACCTCATCACTCTCTACAACTATCTGAAGGGACATTGTTGAGAGGTTGGTGCTGGTCTCCTCTCTTGGGTAATTAGTGACAGAACCAGAGGGAATGGCATCAAGCTGAATCGAGGTAGGTTTAAACTAGACACTAGGAAAAAATTCTTCATGGAAAGAGTGGTGAGATATTGGAATAGGCTTCCCAGGGAGGTGTTTGAGTCGCCATTCCTGGATGTGTTTAAGCATTGTTTAGATGTAGTGTTGGGGGATATGGTCTAGGGGAGAACTTGTAGAGTAGGGTTAATGGTTGGACACGATCCCAAGGGTCTTTTCCAACCTAAATGATTCTGGGATTCTGGGATTAAGGTTGAAGGAGGGATAACTGATGCTTGTCTCAGCTATGCAGTGAAGTCGAAGTCAATGACTACCAAATACAGCAGTTTCTGGGGGAGGAGGTTGTTGTACACTAAATGGTAGGCCTGGAGATCCATCACTGACTGTCCTCACACAGATGTACTCTCTGCTTGAGTCACTGAATGCTTCTGGTGTGCGTTATCTGGTTTTGTAGCATGGAGATGCATGGAGATTCATGATTCTTTGGCAGTCTGTCTTTGGAGAGACCTCTTCATCATTGCATGGGCCAGGGGCAGAGCTAGAGAGAACATGTCTGTGCTTGGTGGAAGGGAAATGGTTGGGACTTGGAAGGCATCTGTTTGGGACTTGGAAGTCTGTTCTGCTTTTCATGGTTTGTTTTTCAGGAACCCATCTGCTCTATAGTGTATTCATCTGAAATGTCCTTATCCTTCAGAAAGGTAAATAAAATAAGCTAAAAGGATTGTTTTGAGCAGTAAAGTTTTCTACTTGCAATGGGAGACATCCCAAAGAATTTTAACTCAAAGGGAGAATTGCTGGGCACTGCTCTCTGTTGCATCTAGCTGTCCCTTGGGGTGCAGAAGAGGTAAGGGTCATCTCAGAGCTGGCTGCAAAACCTATGTTCTTTCTGACTGTCCCAGCTACATCTGCAAGCACTAGTTCCTGTTTTCCACCCACCCATTAGCCAAACACTTTGTACTCTGATCTCTTTCCCTAAGCCACCTGTACATCCTTGTTCTCCAGCCATGCTTCTTGTAGTGTATAAAGCAGAAAGGGAGGCAACTGCATTGATTCTGCTACTTCATTCTTGCAGTCTGACTGCCCTGGGTTTTCTGTCCTAAAGCTGCTGGAGGAGCTATCCTGAGAGGACCAAAAGCCCTTCCGTCCCATGTTCCTCTGAAGCTCACTTCTTCTGAGCTGTACCGCATGACATAGAGGAGAGAGACAGGTCAGAGAGGACCTTCCAATCCTTCTGGTCTAGGTCTGCTATCACTTGGGAGAGGATTGCTAGAGAGCTACAGAAACTCAGTGACTATTCAGTGGCCCACGCTACCGCTGAAATTGGGTAAGCAGTAATTCATCTGCCTCAAGGGAACTGGGCTTCACCAATCTGCTCTGTTGAGCGTGGGTTTTGAGGAGCATGAGTAACCCCCAGAGCCTGGGGGCAGCATGGGTCTCCCGCGGAGCAGGATCCTTCACGGGTGTTGAAGGGGTCTACTGATTTCTACCTGGGGTCGACACAGCACCATTCCCCCCAGCCTCGCTTAGGTGTCGTGCTGCAGATGATTTTACAAAGAAATAATACGTGTTCTTGTTCCAACATGATATAAAAATGTCTTTATGTTAGAAAGTCTATATTTTATTGAGGTTTGCTTCATATTAGTGCCATAGAAGACCTGGATTTCAATATAACAATATGAAAGTACACATATAATTTCTCTCCTGATCATATTAATGCTAAACCACTATACGTGGCAGTAATGTTAAACTAGTGTGACAGAATAATACAAGTATAAAGTGATGTAAAACCATTAATATTATAGAAAGTTATTAATTTTATGCAAAGGATTCTAAGGAGTAATTTGAATAAAATTCCTTGTCTCTTTCTCTGATCTCATTGAGTTACTTTGATCAAAATATGATAAATCTGATCAACAAACTTAATATTAGCTAATTTCCATAGAATGACTTCTCGGTCTTACTCCCGCTAGTGGCATAGCTCAGAGTTTGCCACTGTCAGGAGCTCCTCTCTCTGCAGCATCTGATCCTGAGGGACAGAGAAAAGAGATGTGAGATCAGAGGTGAAGCAATTTATTATCAGTAACCTGGTACATTTTGATAAGCACACTTTCTCTAGTCAAGTTTAAAGGGCATGTGAAACTCTAGTGAATCAGGCTGGAAATGTTTTAATGTTATGAGTTGCTCCTTAAATATAAAAATGGAGCAAGTTGCAACCACTAGCAAAAATTACTTTGTACTGAGTGTAAAAGTAACCTTCTTTCACAGTAGATCTTGGTTTCGCTCAGAGCGTTGTATAGCTGCAAACCTCAGGTCTCTGATTAAACAAAGTAGGAGCTGGATAACATCAAGACGTGCATTTCTCCCATTTAATCAGATCACTTAAGACGGCCAACCAGGATATATAGTATGTGAAAAGCCAGATTCCCAGTGAAATGAAATGAAAAGTTATAAGGCTGTGGTTTTGGGAATGGCCTTTCTTTTGTGGGTTTTGGTTTAGTGTATTATTTGTCAGATTTTTATGAGAACATTATTGCTTTAAGAAAAAAATTTAAACCCTGAGAAATTACTCTCAGTCTAACGAGTTCTTTTCCACTGACTACAGACATCATTAGGGGATGGCTATAGCCCGAGGCTGTGCATGAACTTTTTCTTCTAACTGTACACTTTATGTATAATTTAGCTTTCTTGCCTAAATTATTCAAGCAAATAGTGAGTGAAAATAATGGAGTTCACTGAAACCTTCCACAGTATTAAAATAAAACAGTTTTTTATGTTGATTTGAATTTTTAAGCTTTTTAATCATGAATTTCAAATGGAATACGCATGTCTTCAGCTCTTCTCTGCTTGTCCCCCTGTGCCTTTTTTCAGTAAAAAAAAAAAAAAAAAAAGAAAGAAAGAAAATGAACTTCAGCAAATATCCCATTAATTAATAAATGTTACTTATGACTACTTGAGATAGAAGTAATGGTAGTTAAGCAAAACCTATAGACGTAGAAAATACATTCAGCAAGCACTGAGCTACAGGCTGTGTTCTCTCTTTCACCCCAAATAAGGCCAGTAGCATCACGTGTTTAAATACTGTTGAGCTGCTATCAGCTCAAAAATATCGATAGGAACTCTATGCAACAAAGGTAAACTGTAAAAACTAACACAAAGGTTCTAATTTCTTCAGATAATATATTTTTAGTTTAATATTAGTCTTCAAAAAATTGTTGCTTTGAAACCTTGGGGCCTGATCCCATACTAGGAAATTGGTACAGCTTCAGGAAACCCTGCAGATTTCTTTCAGGTAAAGAATCAGCACTGAAATGTTTACTGTTGTAGCTGGTCCTCTGTAACCATGTGCTGCAAATTCACTTCGTAGGTTATTGCTGCTGCTGTTATTAACAAAAGTACTATGTCTGAATCTGGAGACATTAATGAAGTGTGGGCTGTCATGAAAAAATATCCTGTGGAAATTAAGGAATCTTAGGAATATAATTAAGGAATCTTAGTAGTATCTACAAGCAGACATCTACAGTTGCCTAGCTCAGGCACATGGTGCTTTGACCGAGTGTCTATTAGATGTAGCAAAGTGATGATTTTCTATATACGATGGGAAAGGAGCTGTGTCTAGGTGCTTGCTATGGTTCAAGAGGGGATTCAAATCTGCAAGCCTATTGCAGACCAACCAGCAGTGAGGAATCTCCTTGTGGTATTCAGACCAGGCTCTCTTTCTGAGGAGCATGACATGAGGCAGAGATAAGTGTATCTTTGCCTGATTTCACCTCTGTTTATACACTAACTAATGCCTGTAGTTTGTCAGTGGGCTTTGAGTTAATCCAAAGAAGTCAATATGTCTGACGTCTCTCAGTGCCTGTCATAGCTACTGCTACGCAGCTCTTTTCTTAGGTGGTGTGACACCTTCTGGATCCACAGTGTTTATTTACTCAGACTGATGAAATACTACGTGGTCTGACTCAGGAACTTTCCCCCAGTCTGGGTTTGTACCTAGGGTGTCCTTCCAGACCTGGAAACCAAGCTGCATTGGGGGGGGGGGAAGTGTGGTTGGTGAGATTTTATTGTTTATGAGCTTGACAAATAAATACCACAGGAGCAGCCATCTTCCACACTTAGTCAAAGCCCTTGACAAAATGCACAAGGCAAACCAACAGGCAAGAATAAAGGAAAGTTTGATGATTTTTTTTTTCTGAATTATTGCAGGGGCATTTTGTGATGTGGGTTAAAAAAACCCCAACTTTGTTCTCTGATTTCATCAGTTCTGATGTGCTGCCTCCCGCTTTTGGAGTTTTTCAGATGCAAATTATTTGCCTTTAAATCTGGGCAGCCAGCAGATGTGGATCATTACAAGCCATCATACTGGATTATCGTCATACCTGAGCTGCGTGTGTGCAATGATACCCTGCCTCCCCCAGTACAGTGATGGGCTTCTGAACCAAGCTAAGGTGGTCCTCAGGTCTAAATCTTGCATTTTTTCTCCATTTTTATTGTAATTTGCTGGCACAGTATAGGTTAACAGCAGGCAAAGGTACCTGGAAAGCAGTAATAATGGGTTTGCAAAGTTCCTCTTTGGAAACAACTTTATGAAGATGTTTGCGCTAGATTCTTTATTGCTGCTTTTTTTTTTTTTTTTCTTTCATGGCTATTTCTTTAAAGGGGACAATTGTTTTGTGGTAGGAGCAGACTTTAATGCTTGGGGTTTATTTAAAAGCTGCTGCCCTGGTTGTAAGGATAGTTTGTGGCACTGTTAGGCTCATTGTATGTCTCGACTGCTTGCAGTCACTTTGGTGCGTATATGCATCAGGGGCAGTTGCATAAATTAATTAAGCCAAATACTGAAAATTTAATTCATAGCATGTACAATCTGTACTTTTGCTGGAGAACTTTATGAAGTAAAGCAGGGTGATTTTTGCAAGGATGCCTTTTGACTGTAAGCTTAGAAAAGAAACAGTAGAGCCATACAACCTGGAGGGTCCCCTCTTGTTTGTATTTTAGTCTTATAACTATGCACTGTTTGGTGTTGCACAAGAAACTGATGTTCACACTTATTATCACATACAGTCCATCTGTCTTTTCTCCTCTAGTTAATACAAGAGGTGATATGCAATCCTGATGTAGCAATTTAGCGGAAAGTACCTTTTTACTTGTTTCCATTTATTTGGTTGCTCTTGAGTCTTCAGTACTAAGAGGAAAATTCAGCTACAGTAAGGAAGAATTACAGAATTGGGAAGAATAATATTCAAGTGAAAGGGTATGAAATGGAGCTGCTCAGTTAATTACCCAGTAAGTCTAGACTGTGAAATCCTTTGACAGTATGACATTCTTTTCTCACTAAATTCATGTTCACCAAAGCCCAGCTCAACATCACACAAGAAAATTCTCTTTCCAGGGTTGTTGGACATATTGTACATCCACAAGATCTGCACAGACCTACTCAATTCCCTGTTTGTATCAGGAGATTAAAAGGCTTGGTGAAGCCAAAATTATTTCTCATTGCACTTCTGCAGAATGGCTGTTTCCTTTCCCTTTTCTCTTTATGCACTACAATTTTCCTTTCTTTTTTGTTTTGATTTGGTTTTTGGTTTGGTTTTGTTTTTAAATTTCTTTGACTAGCAATAGGTTTCAATTTGTGTTTATGTTTTGTGGTAATCTATCATTTGACTGCCTTCTTGATAAAAATCCAAGTGCCTTGAACGTTCCTGACTTGTGTTTGCTGTCACAAGGCAGAGAAATCTATGTCTTTTCATCTGTGTTTTTTCTGAAACACAATTTGAACCCTTTTTTTTAGGTTTTGTGAAGTTTCTGCCCATAGAAAAGACCTCTGGCCCCTTCTTTATAGGCTGTGGTATTGCTCTGTGCTTGCTGTTTCATCAGTCAGCTGGCCTAAAACTTAACCTGCCATCTATCACAGCTTTCCCATGGATGTTTTCTCTGTGTATGTGTTTTTAAGGGAATTTCTAGACTTTAGGGAGAACCTTTCATCAGGAGAGGAAAAAACCAGCTCTTCCTAAGCGCTCCTTGGACATGATGAAGTAAGTACACTTACCAGTACATCCAGCAAATGGAAATTTGATGTCGCATGCAGCCTTTGTAACTCTTGCCCAGGGATGGATTAATGGTAGAGCTGATGGGGCTATGGCCTCGTCCCCCCAAACACTATGGGACCTTGCCTTCTTCTGTCATCACAGAAATTTCCGTTGTGGCTCGCAGCCAGAGGGTATCTTGAAGATGCATTTGGGATAGCTCAGATTGTTCCTCGTGGGTCAGGTTAAGTGGACCATTTTTTAGAGATAGTGCAGCCATGCCTGGCCCCTGCCACATCTCCCAGCCTGTGTCTTGAAGAAGCCTTGACCATTCTCATAAACATTTTGGTAACTTTTACTGCTTTATGGAGCAAAGTAGCTAATAGGAGAAAAAAAATCTCGTTTTTTTCTTCTGCTTTTTTTGCTTTAAACCAAGGGCAGTGCATTTTGAAGCACTGACAAGACCATTGGTTGCTCTCTCACTCAGATACTGGTTTTGCTGCAGGTTCCTTGGACTGGCATTGGCCCCATGCAGATTCTGCTCTCTCTGGCTTCCCCATCCAATTTGAGATGGTTTGCTGCAGAGCTCTCCATCTTCTTGCCTCTTGAACCCAAAACTTACCTTTTCCACTTTTCTTTTTGTTTGTTTTTCTCAGAAGTCCTTCAGTTTGTCCTGGGCCAGGGGAGATTTCTTAAGTTGCTTCCTTGTCCTAATGGTCCAGATGAATTTCTCTGTATTACCAGACTTAACTGAATTGCTCTTAAACACTGAAGGCTGTGACATTTCTGTTGTTCTGAATATACTCAGAAATTTCATTCCAAACTGGCTGGGAAACAAACAAAATTGGCCCTAGACATTTTTCATAAAATGGCCAGAAAATGAAGAGTTGGCTGCTGCTTACAGCACTTATCTCAGACTTGTTGAAGGGAGCTGAATACACATGAATGACCTCACCCATAAACGTCTCTTTCTTTCTTCATGAATGTTTAATTACAGGTGACAAAGGGACAACGCCAGCAGAAGAAATTTATGGTGAACCTGCCTAAAGCTTGGTGGGTTACAATATTTTTGCAAGGACATGGGAAACTTTAGGGTCAAAATGCCATGCTAGCAGAGTCATAGGGTGGTTTGAATGTGTGAGTTCCTTAAATCCTAAAGCTGTTTTGTTTTGAGAGAGGAGCCAACATTGATCCCTTCTGTGGAGATGTCCCACTTCTGGGAAAAAAAAAATAAAAATCCCCAGCTCTATGTGATTGCTCTGTGCTGCTGTTCAGACGTGTCTTGCAGGAGGTAGGCAAGGGAGGTCTCTGAGACCTCAGTTTGTTCTTCAAGCTCCTCAGCTGTGGGGCTGGATACCATAGGAAACCTGCCGTGCTCCTTGAAACTGTTCTGCATTTCTGCACATCCAAATCTGCAAAGAAATGGAGAAAGGAAAAAAAAAAAAAAAAAAAAAAGAGGAGGAGAAAATGTCTCTTTACTTTTGCTTGCTTTTATACGAAAGGTTACTTGGACTTGGATCACAGAAAGGTTAAACATCCTCACTCTACTCATCGAACTATAGAATAAACCAGCAGCAATGGTGTGAAAAATCCAACCTTGTAGATTATTTGCTTTTTCTTACAAGTGCCCATAACAAAATGTTTTGTTTCAAGTCTAATGGACCGTTTCATTCTCAAGCTACATAAATTTGTGTGTGTTTGGTTTTGGAAAAATAAGCACTTAAATCTAGGTCAGGTTGATAGAGAATTTTTTCCCTTCCTTTCTCCACCATATCTTAATTTTTCAGGAGCATACTGTTGAGTCTCTTATTCTCTTAAAACATTACCATAAAACCTTCTTTGCCCTTAAACTTCTGCTTACTTCTCCTTGTAAAGGACTTTGTGATATTGCTTTTGAAAGATGTATTATCAAAATATGTTTTATTGTGATGCATTATCATCAGGATGGCGTGTTCCGTGTTCTGCCAGTCCTTATGCTCCTCTGCAGGTTCCTGTAAGTACTCAGGAAATGTAAAAATTCAAACCAGTCTGTTCAATTTAGCATTGTAAAAAAAAAAAAAGAGTTTTAGCTTTGTTACATTTCAGTTTTATAATTTCTTTTATTGTGCAGAATTCTGAGGTGGATAAAGTGATGGGTAGGTAAAGGAGACAGGAAAAAGAGAGGGATGGTGGCCTTCTTTGGACCCACTGCTCCAAGATCAATACAGACATTAAGTTTCATGGCCCAAAATATTTTCAGGTCCTTTTAAAAAGGAGATTATCCTACTCTTAGAATTTTTAAAGTATAAACTGCATTTAACAGACTCTGTGGGCCTGAGGGAGTAGGAAGCTACATCTCCTCACTCAGACCCTGCGAAATGTCAGTAGGCACTACATAAATGTCCAGAACCTGCTTTCTTTCTAAGTTTGGTCAACCAAATTTGAGGGGTGGTTTTAGGTCAGGGAAAGCAGCTCCTTTGGGAAGAACACACAGTCGTTGCCCCATTGCTACTAACAGCCATAAGAGCACTACAGATGTCTGGGACGTGTCTCATGATTTGTCCAAACAGGTCAACATGTGGCTGAAAAGCACTTATCAGCACCTGCTTAATCATTGAGTAGGTGCGGGGGTGAGGGAAGCAAACCCCAAACCAAAAAGCATCCTAAGCTACCCTAGAAGGGCATAGTGCCCGTATTCACGTCTTGAAACCTGTTTAGAGGCTAATAGCACTTATGATTGGCTTTTGGCAATGTTCTTTGATGTCTGACCTCCAAGCGTAGTGTTTTCGGACAGGACAGTGGGAGAAGTGGAGAAATCCTGCAGACACTTCTGCCACACTGGTGGCACCATCTTGTCTTCAACCTGATGTTCTTTGAGACCATCTTGCCCCCTTTAAGTGTTATTTCAGAGTAGTGACATTCCTCAGTAACCATCTATTTTTTTTCCAAGTGGGATATCCAACAGATGGTTACACTGGTAAGATACGTGTGTTTTTCTCACAAGAGGAATAAAAAAAAAAAAAAGGCCAACCTTGCAGCTCTGTTTTGTCTTAACTGCAGAGCTGTGGAAAACGCTGCCAAATTTGAGAGCATTTTCATTTATCTCTGGCTTGACTTTGTATGATTGCAAATGACTAGACACGGTGTGGAGAGTGAAAAGTCAGGCTCAGACTCACCAGAGAAGGGAGAACTGGCTGGAATGTCACATGGATTGAAATTCTCTCCAGAGGAGAAAAAAATGTTCCTTCTCTCTTGCTGTCTTCTTCTGCACTTTTCTTTGTGTTGGAGAGCTCTTTAGAGGTACTTTTACAGATTGACTTCTGAACCACTTCTTCATCCAGACATTGTTTCTCCATCCCATCCAGGGAGTGAGCTGCCTGCTTCTTTTTCACCAGATAGAGTTTATTTGGCAGGGATACTGCTTGCCTCTTATTTTTGACTCCGGTGTATTTTGCCACGACGGTTCATACCTTGGTCATTGTAACCCCAGCACACTGAGTACAGTATGAAACAACAACAAAAGATGATTCCTGCCCAGAATATCTTCCATTTGGCCAGCCCATTTCCCAACCCGTATTAGCAGAGTTGAAAATGGGACAAAAGAAAACTCATCTGCAGAGGCCTTGAGGAGTTCACATGTTGACACTTTCTCGGGCTGGCAGCCTGCCCCACTTCACCATGCAGTTCTTCAAGAGGTGGCATTTCAATACTGTGCATCCCAGAAGGATGGGGAAAGTGGGAAGCAGAGCTGGTGGCCCACCCTGGCTTGAGTCCTCAGCCAGGAGAGCCTCTGGAGACACAGGCACAGCTATCACCGATTATTTCTTTTATGCTTTCCCTCCTGCTTTGTCATTATGCTTCAGCTTTGAAACTGAGCTTTGTTTCAGCCTGGTAGCCCGTGGCAGTGGACTGGAGAGAGGAGACTTTTACTGAGCTACCAAAGGCATTGTGTATGAGGGAAGAAAATGTGTGAAGAATTGAAATGATATGGTTGTACTGGGAGTTTGTTGTGTTGGCAACACTGGCTCACATGTTCTGGTAGCTAATGGAGCATGGTGGGGTGATCTGAAGATGAAATGAGTCTGATATGCTGGCACATGACATTTAAAAAAGAATGGTGAAATTATATTTCGTATTTTCCTTTGCACAGAGAGAATGCCTCTTGTCTTTCAGTACAAAGTGTTTCATTGTAAGGTGCTTCCAGTCTGGCTTTTGTCTTCAAAATAGAAGCCACACTGCCACTGCTCCCTCTTCCCCTTTTGTTTTACACCTGCAGACTGCACAAAACACAGTAGAGTCCAAGGGGCAGATCCTGAGCTCCCGCAGACCAGCGCTGGCAGGTAGCACTACCAGGTACGTCCCCATTTCCAAGCCACCCTAGGACTGCTGCCTTTGACATTCCCAGAGATGAATTGCAGCAGGGTGTGGAAAGGTACATGAGGGATATTTCAGAGGTGTTAATTCCAGCAAGAGGAAAAATTGTTTAATCTAAGCTCTGGAGATACTGGCATTCAAGAGAAATCATTTCGTTGGGAAAGTGGCGCAGGACAGGGGAAAGCTGAAGTCTGTATGAGTGCAGAAATATCTGTTTTCAACATATCTGTAATCCTAGCAAGGGTGAAGGGGATCATTTATCCCGATGAAGTGATTGCAAGCAGGTTGATATGTGGCTTTTTGGTAGCTAAGCTAGTCGGTGAAACTTATTCAAATGTCATCAGCCAAGTAAGTCACACAATATATTTTTTTTTTTTTTTTTTTTCCTGCTCCCTAATTGGCTGTCAGGTAAACGCTTCTAATGTGAACATGTGTGAGCTGAAATGGCAACACGAATAGTATCATGGGTGACACCTTAAAACTCTCTTGTCATGAAGATACATACCAGTGAAACCGCATCACAGGTAAACGTGCGCTGGTAGGAGGCACAAAAGGAGCATTAGTGTTGCTGGGACAAAGTGATAAAAAGAAAAATGAGAGTGAATGTTCCTAGAAATGTCTTTTTCAGTAGTCATCCATTCCTAATAATCTAAGCCATGCTTTTTTTTTTTTTTTTTTTTTTTTTTGAAGATCAGAAATAAGAGCATACACTGAATATGATAAGAAAGAGAATGTCACTGGTTTTAGCTGATTGCACTTTTTTGTGTATAATGAAGAGCTTGCTACTTGTGAGCAGGGAGAGGATTTAATGAATCACAAAAGTACATAATTTATTGTAGAACGTATTCCACACATATTTCAGAGCAAATTCCATGGAAAATGTATGTGAGTCGTAGTTCTATGAATCAGACTCTCGGAATATTTCCTTATAAACAGCTTGTCCTACATTTTTATAAAGGAGCTGCAGCATTTATGGTACACCATTGAATTAACATTTTGTGGTTAAAAATGCAGCCCAAGAAATTAAAATGAGATTTGAAACATAAATCCTGTGTGCTAACAGCTATCGTTATAGAAGCCAGCCAGAATCAACAGACATAGCTTGTTTTCTGCAAGGTTCTTTCTGGAGACCAGTTCTCAAAAAACATCTGTGCAAATGCAGCAGGGGGGTGGGGGGAAGCCCCAACAGGAATAGAAGCCATCAGTGGTTAGGTGTGTTATAAATACATTATTACTTCATTGTAATGGCATACGGGCTTTGGCGAGACTGGGGGTGACCTCACTGGCTGTCAGACCTCCTTGAGTAATTCCTGGGATGGGACGCCCACTCAGCACTAGTTCGGTAAGGATCAAGCAAACCCAGGCAATGCAGAGGGACTCTGTAATGTCTCTACATTGTGTTGGAGTCGTATCAGACCTGGCAACAAGGGGTTTTGAGAGCCTTTGTTATTCTGGTTCCAAACTAAACGTGCAGAAGTCATAGAATCATAGAATGGTAGGTGTGGGAAGGGAGCCGTTGGAGATCATCAACTCCAAGCTCCCTGCCAGAGCAGGGTCACCCAGGGCAGGCCACACAGGAACAGAGCCAGGCGGGTCTTGAAAGTCTCC
>JAAGNO010026794.1:43950-57499 GCA_033439905.1 Ceryle rudis | reverse complement strand
TTTGTAACCATTACTTCTTGTCCTATCACAGAGCACCACCGAAAAGAGACCAGCCCCTTCTACTTGACACCCACCCTGCAGATATTTGTAAACATTCATAAGATCCTCTCTCAGTCTTCTCTTCTCCACTCTAAACAGCCCCAGGGCTCTCAGCCTTTCCTCATAAGAGAAGTTCCAGTCCCTTCATCATCCTTGTAGCCTCCATTGGACTCTCTCTAGCATTTCCCTGTCCCTCTTGGACTAGAGAGACCAGAAGTCAACACAGGATGCCAGATGTGGTCTCACTAGGGCAGAAGAGAGGGGAGGAGAACCTCTCTAGACCTGCTGGCCACAGTCTTCTTTAGACACCCCTCAGTCTTTCAGTTACCAGCTGAGAGGTTCTCACTGATGTCTCTTCCACATCAATCTCAACTTGATTAAGTGATTTTATGAGTCTGTCTTTGCAAAACAAAGTCCTGTTCTCTCTGCTGAATGTTGGCTAATGGTTTTAGGTACTCACCTTCAGGTAAAACTTTTCCTAAAATGCCAGGGCATCAGTCCTCTTTAAAATCAATACATATGTAGTCTTGGGTGACCTAAATTAGCTGCTGCAGAAAATGCTTGCCATTTTTTTCTTTATTATTCTTTTTTAGTTTTATTAAAATACATTTCTGAGTTATGAGAAAAAGCTCAGCCTCCTCCTAGAATTTTTAAGCAGAGAGAGAATACTTTGCAACTAAGAAAAACAGAATAAACTGGAACCGGAGAGAGCTTTATAGGGATATAGATGAGATTTATCTTTGATTATATTACTGCTTAGAAGACAACTGTAGACAAATTGAGAATCATCGAATCATTTAGGTTGGAAAAGACCTTTAAGATCATAGAGTCCAATCGTCCACCCAGTACTGACAAGTCCATTTGTGTGATCTGAAGCTGTATGAGAGTATAGACTTGTAGACCAGAGTTTTCAATCAAACCTTGTAAGACTAACAGGAGAAAGAGTTTAGTATATCAAGACTGTGGCTGCAAGCATAAAGTTAGTTGTACTAACTGAGGATTTTTTTATGTTTTGGTGATGCACTTTAGACTATTTCTCTGGGGTTATGGGAGATAGAGATGAAGGAAGGTGATGTTGCAAGGGTAGATGGTGGATTTGAGTCAGTAAGATGTCCCTTCTTCATCACACCTGCAGCTACTCCTGATGGCTAAAGTCTCAGGCTGGCTTCTTCAAAGCAAGTCAAGTAATCTGGAGGGTGAATTCCCTAAAACTAAAGGAAATAAATGACCCAGTGTAGCTAGTAGGTACTTTGGTTGCCTTGCCTTCTGTGGTCATCACAGCTGGGTCCCTGTGCCTGTCACATCATCCCTGTTGCTCAGAAATGCTCCATGCTAGCTGCACATTATTTCCAGTGAAACCAGTCCAAGAAACCCAAGATGTTTCAAAAGCCTCTAGAATACTATGCAATTAAAAGAATTTTTCTTCCTTAAGGCCTTTCCTAGCTTAGCCCCTAAGCGTGTAGGACTACAAGGTCTGAATCTAACCTGCACACAGCATCCTTTGGGACAAGAGGTCAGCCAAATTCAGACATTTTTTGTATCTCTGCAGCCACTTGAGGCCAACAAAATTCACCTCACTTGGTTTCCTGCTTTGCCTTGCCTGTGTAACTCAGACCTTTAATAGTGAGTCTGTTTTATCCAGAGATATTTTAAGAATAGACTATTATTAATAGAATCAGAAAATAAGTAACAATAAATAATCAGAAAACTTCTTTTTTTGTTGTTTGTCTTTTGGTGTTTTGTTTGGTTGGTTGATTTTCTGTTGTTTTTTTAATTGGAAATAAAATATCTGCTTTTCTTAGAAGAGGCATGAAGCTGATGTCATGACTGGTGCTGATCTGAGTTTAAATCTACATTCTTCCAGAGGAGGTCAGGAACCTCCATCCAAGCTGTTCTCTTGTGCGTGTAGGCAATGGCGGGGGGGGAGGAGGGAACGTCCCCCATGCACCATTCTCCTTTCACAGTGGAGGGAAGGAATCAAAACTTCTGCTCTTAACTCTACTTTCTCAGTGTTATACATGTGCTGTGACATGAGATACGGCCACAGAGGTTTTTGATGACTGTGGCAGGATAGTAGGCTTGTGCTTGGTGCAGCCTGGTCCATAGGCTATGGTGCTGAGCAAGCCTTGAAACAGCATGGATGCAGCTCCAGCCCTGCCAATGCTTTACATCACACTAAGCACACTGTATAAGCATTTGTTTGCCAGTTCAGAGGCTGTAACAATATGTCATTATTCTGGGGATGTTTTTTTTTTTCACAGCTCAGTAAAGCTATTACAGTCGAATGTGGAGAGAAGAGGAATGACAGAGCATTTTCAAGACTTTACTGCCTTTTTTTCATGTGTGTCTATCCCTGTCAAGTAGGTATTGCTATCAGTGTAGTCAGTCTAATTTTGCTATTGGATAACCACCTCATGGTCAAATAACAAAATAGCATTCTGTATTAGCCATTTTTGGAGAGGATTATGCTGTCATAAACAGGCTCAGCAGGAGTTTTATCTGGGGCTTGATGTGCAGTAATATGCTTGAAATACCTACTTCTGGTTTCCTTACATGGGACCGTGGCCCCAGCTTTTGTTGCTTTGACGTATCAGCTGATAGCAACTGCATGTTCCCTATTTTATATTCTGCTTTTTAACTTGCTCATCACTAACTTTATGCACAAAACAGCAAGTCCAACAGAATCACTCAGATGTGGCAGGTAACATCTGTGAGCAATTGTGTGTGGACTGAAAAAAAACCCCAAACCCTTGTTGCTAAAACATCTGTTGGTTTACATGGAACTCAATTTTATTATTGAGTGTAATACAAACTTGAGAGATCATAGAATCATCACAGAATCATAGAATGGCTTAGGCTGGAAGGGTTAGAGATCATCTAATATCTAATCCAACCTCCCCGCCATGGGCAGGGACACCTCTCAACTAGACTAGATTCCTTAAGGTCAACCTGGCCTTGAACACCTCCAGGGAGGGGTCAGCAACAGCCCCTCTGGGCAATCTATTCCAGAGTCTCATCACCCTTGTACTGAAGAACTTTTCCCTAAGATCCAGTCTAAACCTGTTTTCTCTCAGTTTAAAATCATTTCCCCTCGTTCTATCACTGGACACCCTTGTGAAGAGTCTTTCTCCAGCCTTTCTGTAGGATCCCTTCAGGTATTGGAAGGCAAATGTTACGCAAAACAAAATAAGCAAATTAATACTTGTCCCTGTTTTATTGAGATCTAAAGTCTTAACGCTGGGAAAGGGAGGGTTGTTGTCTTCTTATGCTGAACACCTCTCCCTTCTGGTACTATGTCCTTTCCTTCCTCCTGCAGGAAGGAGGAGCTTTGCCCATGCAACCATACAGACTTGTGCCACTCACCGCTAAAGGCTTCAGGACCATCTGCAGACATCTGGTAGATGTACCCAATCTGTCTGGTCTAATCTTTCACTAAATATTTCAGATCCATTTTTCAAAGAACCCTGTGAAAGATTTGCATACTCAAAAGGGGAATAGGCTTTCCAAAGGTCTAGATGCTTACCTCTCTTGCCTCCTGCTGAAGTCGATGATAATAAAGCTGGCAACAGTATTGCCTGGGAAAGGGTTAAACTGAAGTCCCAAAGTCTTTTAAAACCTCCCACTTGAGTTCACCCCAGTTACAATTTGGGTTGGACTAGTCCTCTGGATGTCTGCAGGAGCTTTTGCTTTTAACGTCAGTCAAAGCCTAAGAGCTGGGGCTTTTTCCAAGGCGTTTCACACTTTCTTTTGAGGTTGGGGCCAAAGTTTAGATGTTTCAATCCGCAGCGTACAGGCTCCTCAGCCCTTCCCTGGAGCTGGCCTGTAGACCACTAATTCAACAGGAGACATGGTCTAAGTAATCCATGTTAATGATGTGCCTATTTAAACCATGTTGCCTGATAGGAGATGTCTGGTATCTATTAACCCGGATACCAATTACACTCTGAAGATGAGGAAAAAGGCTATTTTTCAAGAACACAGGCTATGAAAGATGCAGAGGGAAAAAAAAAAAAAAAGTTAGTGTAATTTTCTTCATCTCTGTTTCCAAAGAGGAAAAACTGAAATGCTACTTGGCAAATCTTAGTCACCAGACATTAAAGAGTGGCTACTGTAAACAAGGTAATAGAGTCTATGTCATCCCTTCCCATTGCCTCCATATGTTGCTGTTTATTTACGTTTCCTAGGAAAAGACATCTCTCTTAGCACGGATAAAAGCCTAGCTTTAAAAAAGCCAAGAGGCCAGATCCTTGGGAAGGTGGAGAGTGGAGTAGTCCTGTAGACCTCCCTGGATCAAGGTCAACCAAGCCCAGCAGAAGATGTGCACAATTATCTATGACAAGGAGCTAAAGGGAGGAGAAGGCGAAAAAAGGGGGTGTTACTTCTGAGCTTTTTACAACTGTTTTATTTACTTGGAAAGCTCATTATTCCTTTTCTAGACAAACTAATCAGACTTGGAGCGATGACTTTGAGCATGTGTGCAAAGCTCCTGCAGCCAGCAGTAAACCATAATCAGCAGAAGGCTGTGTTCTGGGTTGTGGTCAGGGATCCGAATATTCCCTTTCCGTGGAATGCAGCTTCCTTGGCTTCCTCGAAGGGAAATGTTTGCTCCCAGCCCCCACCCTCTCTCTTTTGGTACCGCTGAGATGAAGCACTTGATGGCTCTCCTAGAAGAAACCGAGGGGCCTGTCCTGCAGGAGAACGTGGAGTTGGGGGGTTGTTTTTTGTTTTTTCTTTTTCCTTAAAGGAGAGGAAATTTGGAAGTAACACAATATTATTTTAAGTTTGGCTATATTTAAAGTCTCAGATTCTTACCAGATTGTTACCTGGTGTATGTTAGCAGGTTGCCAGGGACTTCAGAGTGGCAGTGCTGACATACACTTTCTGAGGAGCTGAGCTTTGTTATTAAAAATGCTCATTTTTGCATGACCTCAACCATAACCTTCTGTGGCCAGCGTTCATTCACTTATTCTGACAAAAACTTCAGATATGCTCAAGTAAGGCTGGATCCTACAATAATAAAATATTGATTTTGATTGCTGGGAAAGAGAAAGAAGCTGGTGGCTGGGGGAGGCAGGGGAGATTTTTCAAGTGAGAGTTGTCTCAATAACAACAAAAAGAGCTCCCCTTCCTTTTTTGGTGTGGGTTTGGTTTTTTTTTTTTTTTTAGCTGCTCCATCAGTAGGGGCATATTTCATGAAGTTCCCATTGAGGTTAGATATGCTGAGCCTATTTGCATACTTGGAAGAGGTCCCCTTACAGAGGAGTACAGTGAATACCTCTGGCATTTCATATTTAAGTTCTAAATATAAATGCAGTCTAGAAGGAGTTTGTCTGCAAAACTATCCTAACTGCTTGCTTTCTCACTAACTAGACTACTTAATGACGTGTTTTTCTATGCTAGGGAAGTTCTGATTATAATATAGTCGTAAATGTGCATGTTGGGCACCCTTGTTAATTGAAAGGCTGAATATTTAATGCACCAAGGGTGTGCATCTATCTACCCAGTGCATAAGGAAAGCTGTGAACCCTGAGCACAAATAGCCCATAGATATGCAGGCCAAGACCTTCATTTACACTGCTTTGGGTAAAGACAAGAACTTCTGGACCACTAGGACAATTTGGCATATCAGCCTGGTGCACAGCAACGTGTGATTAAAAAACGATTCCACACTGTGGATCCATTTGAATACCAAGTTATTTTATAAAGCCTGCACTGTGTGTTTTGAATGCACATTTACTGTTATGAATAACAGGAATTGTTTGGCTTGGTCTGCCTTTGTGCCGGTGCCAGCTGGCACAGAGTGGAGCTGTGACACATGACACTACAGCTGTGTCCACATGTTTCTGCCTTGCAGTATCCACTTATATCATTTACTTTTTTGATCCACAGTCAAACTATTCAAGTGAGTATAATTTGCTTTTTTTGATCCAAAGTTGAACTATTTGAGTGAGCTCATCAAATTACACATGCCAGCCACGGCTATGAGAATACTTATTTTGTTATTGTCAAAAAAAAAAGAAAGTATATTGCCACTTGTGGCAATGTGCAGCAACTTTACTAAAACCCATTCCACTAAAAGACACATCCCTTGCTGAACTTGAGTATTTATTCCACCTGATACATGTAATTGCCAGGGCAATAGCTAAATATTTAATCGAATGAGCCATTAAAAGAGTAACCTTACTTAAAAGGTAACTTACCTAAAAGAGTAAGACCTCACTGTAATCGATAGACTAGACCATGATGCTGCTTATGTTTTGCTGTTCCGATTTGCCACCACAGTTGGGTTTGCAGGGGGGCAACAGTAACTGGCTAACTCCAAATGAATAAGATTTATTTTTTTTTTTTCAACCTGTTATAGGAACTCTTCTTATGCAATATTGTATTTAAGATTGGTCAGCTTGGAAGAATGTAGCTGAAATTGAACTTAACATAAATTGAACATAGTACTCTGAAACTCTTGTTAAAGAAAGCACACCAGCTCAATTCCAGATACCCAAGACTAAGGCAGGAAATACAAAGAAAATATACAACAACTTTTTTTCAGCTTGCTGGTAAAGCAGAAATAACAATAGAGGCAGTATTTTCATGTAAGCCTATTTTATTTTATTTACCTCTTCAATCAGAGTGAAATAGGAGAGGGCATGGATTTATCTTTTTCCTACGAATTTAGGAAATACTACCCAAGTGTTTTATTCCCTGTGTGCATTGAACTCCACTGCGATATGCACTGTCTTGTGTTAATTCAGTGCAGCTTTTCGAATGTCAGGTCTCATACAGACCAAAGTAGCTGCACATTATCTGCCGTATGGTCCTGGTAGAGCAACATGCCATGTTACAGAGCCAGGGTCACAAGTTCATGGCAGAAATGATTCATGTAGCCTGAAGGAGGGAGCCTAAATTCAATATCAGAGACTTGAGAGGAGAGCTGGTGGGTGCCCCCATCCCAGGCTCTGCCCCTTCCAGCTCTTGCAGAAGGGGGCAGAGAAATTACAGAGAGGGGCAGCCCTGCCCCTGATGTCCTGCATGCATGTGATGACCTGAGCCAGGAGATAGCGATATATAGGTTTTTTAATTAATTTAATTATTTTTTTTAATATACACAGAGGTATGTGTGTATATATTTATATATATACGCATGCACAGGAAAAGCTGACCTGAGTTTGAACACAGTTCTCAGAGCACTGCGGTGAGAGCTGAGACATGCATGACAATTGAATATTAAATTCTGTTAGCACTTGGAGTTATTTGGCATCAAAGACCTTTAAAGAAACCAAAGCAACTGAGGTTTAACAACAGGAAAAAAAAAAGAGAAAGTAGAACTTTAAAAATCTAAGTGTTTTCTCAAGGCACTCATTAAGTATTATGTTCTTGGTCAATAACATCGCCTTTATGATCATATTGACAACGTGTGCAGAAACGTATGTGGCATGGCAAATTGTAGTTTAACGTCAAATGACAATAAAACAGTTGGAGATTATTCAGCTAAAACAAAATAGCACTTTAATTAAGCATTCCACAAGATAGCTGTAACAAATACATTATTAACACTTAAAGCCCTGTGTTTCAGGTAAGGCTCGTGCTCTAAGAAAGCAAATTCAGACCCACGGCTGACAGTCCATATTTCACTCATCCCATTGTGCCAAGGTACAGCAGCACATATAATCAGATCCAGTTGCCCTTGAAGCCAAAAGGGAGCCTTTTCCATTTTAATGACCCGTGAGTTACCGCACATAGTGAATTTGAGGCAAGACATGGAAGAATGTACTTAATGACAAAGTTGCATGTTGGGTTTTTTTGGAGAGGTGAACCTGAAAAAGTTTGTTCATTTAATTACTGAGGCTTCTCCCAGCTCCCTGAATTTCTAGTGCTTGCAGCACAAGCCTGGAAATCTCACGGACGGGCTTTCCCATGTGGGTTTTGGTGCTTACTGCACCCAGTCAGACTGGGGAGTGGACCCCAAGACCTCGCTTGCTCATGAGTTAGATACCATTGGGGTGCATGTTGCATGGATGTCTAAGTGAGCAAAGATAATGAAAGCCAGGAAGTGTGGATCTGTGTAAATACAGGTGGTAACTGATTTTTTTTTTCCAAGCCACTAAAAGGTTTCTCTGAGCTTTATGATGGCTCTTGCTTCGTTTTCTCATTTCCTTCTTGTTTTCCTAAATAGGTCGAGATAATCAAGCCAAAATACAGTAAAAGAAATACTTGCTATTGTTAATGTTTTGGAGACGTTTGATAGTCATTTTCATCAGACAAACATCAATCAGCCTTTGGTTTCTTTTGGAATACCCTTGTGTGAAACTTCATATTTAAAAGCTATATTTTACTGGAGTGTGGGAAAAGTGACTGGTATCAAGGCTCACTAAGAGCTTGAGGAATAATCTACACTCTGTATCTTGTTCTGCGGGTTTTAAGTTAGGGAGGAACAAGTAGGCTGTATGTATAGGCTGTAAGAAACAACCTCAAAGTAATTAAGTTTGCACTTTTAGATATCGGACAACTCCCTTACATTCATTTATGTGGAAGAAAAATTGCCATGTGGCTTGATATTGCCATGAAACTCCTCACATGTCCATCTCAGCAGGTTGCTTTTTTCTTTCCTGACTTTGGGTTTAGCATTTCAAAGAATGAACATGAGAGTTACATTGTGTGAAATATATAAACACACGTATACATGTGCCACTTTCAAACCGCTTGATCCCAACCCAGTTAAATACATGCAACTGCTTGTGTTTTGAATCAAGCCCTGAATATGTTAGGTCATTCCTGCCTGTTTATACCCGAAAAGGAATACATATGAAAGGTTTTGTAATCTCTCGTCAGTTTAGGAGGCCTTCATCACCCTGTCTTTCTGGGTCTTGGTCCCTGTGGACCAGGGATAGTTGTCATAGCAAGAATCATTTCATGTCAAGTTTGGCAGTTTTAAGGGTGTTGGTATGCATATATTCTGTAGTGAGAAAAGCAGGGATGAACTATGGGAGAGCAGTACTGGAGCAGAGGGATATTGCCTCTTTTTTTTTGTCCTGGAGAATGAAATATTCCCTTAGTTTAACATGGGGGGGGGGTGTCCTGCTTTTTCTTCTTAGACTGGATAGAAAAGAGTCTTTGGCACTTCTACTTATTATGAAACCACTTTTTACAATTATTTCTTAATTAGCTGTCTTCACTCTTGGTGGAAATATCTCCTTTATCCATTGACAGCATGCGATGGGGTGTTCATTTACTTTTTTTTTCCAGTAAGAAATTATGGATTTATTTTTTATCCTGCCCACTTAATGGGAACTTAAATCTACAATTTGAGCATACCTAGCTAATTTGTTGCTGAAGATTTTAACAACTATTCCCTCTTTAATTAAAGTCATATTGTGGTACTGCAGATTTAAACTTTTTCACTGTTCTTACTGTAAAGTGACAGTCAAATAAGTTAGGGATTTGGCAAACCTTGCAATACTTAGGGAACCATAACTTGTAGTTGTCTGACTTCATATATGCCAGATATGACCTATTAATTTGGAAAGCGATTTTTTTCTTGTTGACAGTTTGAATTTTGAATCAAAGTATGGCTTCGGAAGGAGGAAAAGATGGAGAGCTTGCTAAATTGTTGGTTATCCGTTAACTGTCAGTGTCTCTGTGACATTTGGATGTTTTGTCTTTCTCCTCTTCTGCCCAAGTGCCAGATAAAGAGCTTATGTAAGTGTGTGTGTATGTAAGCCTGAGTTTCTGGCATGATGGCACTGAGATCCATAGTGATGGACTTACATTCTTACGGTTTTCTTAGGAGTGACCAGAACCTATGTCAAATACAAGATACCTCCAATGTAGCTGGAGTTTCAAAGATGCTCCACAGTGACTTCAAGAGAGAGAAAGTGGTCTGACCATAACAACTGGTGGAAATGCTTCTTTTAAAATCTAGGCATAGGGTTGAAAAGAGAAGAGTTAGTCACTGATGTTTAATGTCCCCTCCCGTGACCAAGGTGCTAGACTTGAATTTAAAGCAGCCTTGTGAGTCAGTGTCTTGATCTCTCACACAAGATAAGCAAATTCAGTCAAATACTGGACAGTGAAGAAATGGTTCACCGTTGCTGTCAGAGAATCATGGTAAAAAAAACCAGCCTAATGCTTTGGGACAAGACATGACAGCAATTTGCAGAATGTTTAATCATTACAAAAGGAACATAAAGAAAAACAGGCCTTCTTCTGGCTTTTTTTTTTTTTTTTTTAAATAGCTCTGACTTTGTAGCTAGAAGCATTAATAAAAAGTCTAACATAAAAAAAAAAACCCAAACAACAACAACAGAAGACAAATAAACAAAGAAAACCGACCAAACAAAACAAACAAAACCAGCAACAAACAAACACAGATTTGGTCTATTCTCTCCCCCGAATCCATTTACCATCTAAACAGAAGTTTTTGACAGAACCATTTCTATCATCTCCACAGAAAGATTTCAGAAATGTTTGGTTGCTCTTTGAGCAATCTTTCTGGACAGGTTTGTTTAAAGACATTGTGGTTGATAGTTTAGGTGAGTGCTAAGTAACTATGGCTTTCCATTTTTCCAAACAAACATGATACAACATGTTTCTCATTGAATTTCTAGTTGCAGTGGTTACCATTTTAGAAGTAACATCAGCCAACTCTTACCATACTGTAGTATCTGAGGTACTGCACTTATTTCCTATCTTGAGGGCAGAGGAGAGTATGGTATCTCCTTCAGAACTTTGAGGCAAACATTGATTAATGTTGACTTTTTAATGGTAACCACTGTGATTTATTTTTTTATTCACATAATTCATGGTATTAGACATAATAATAATATGGATATCACGTAATTATTTCTACTCTTATGTTGGTAAATAATGATGAGGTAATAACAATTAATTATTTCTATATTTATACCAGTAAATAATGATGAGGAAGAGAAATCATTTAGAGTAGGCTTAGTTTTTTGCTAGCTACACCAATTAAAAGATGTTTACAAATGTATTTTCATGCCAAAAGAACAAAGCCACCTCGGGGAGTTTTTGGACTCCAAGAAACATTTAGAAGTTATAACATTGAAGCAAAGCCCCAGCGCAATGGTGTAACGAAAGTGGCTGACACAATTGTTGGATGTCTAAACAGAAGTGAAATACAAGAGGTGCATTTACAGATACTCTGCATTGCTGAGACTTTTACCAGGACATGCAGTTCGGGTTTCCACTTTTGAAAAGGTTGCTCAGATATGAGAGTCCTGCAAGTAACTGTAGGCATCCCCTGAAGGAGATAAAGAACCTCCTCTGCTCAGCTTTGCAGAAAGGAAGATGGAGAGGTGGCTTGACTTGAAGAAGCTTTCAGGGGAAGGAAGTACCAAGCAATACAAAATTGTTTAATTTGGCAGATAAATGTTACAAAACAAAACCGATACCAGGAAGATGAAATGAGACAAATGTAAATTGGAAATGTAATCTCTCCTGGAATAAATAACTCCTCAGACTGCCAATACCAGGGGTAGTTTTTTGCATCTTCAAATCAATTCAGAATACTGGTTTGGTTTTTTCAGGAAAAAAAGCTTTGAACAGTGGGTAAACAAAAGGACACTAAACTCACCTGCTTGGAGTTTTTTGCATAGGTATGTCTAAATTAGCAGTGGGTAAACTCTGTATTCTGCATTTATCTGTAGCCATGCACGTGATTTTGGCTTGAAAATAATTGTCAGAGTTTACTACAAGGGTAACTTCATCTGTGGCATTTCACAGCCTGCAATAAACAGTTCAGCCTGGATAAAGTCACATTTCCTCCAAACTTAAATTGTGTGGAGCTGTTGCATGCAAGCAGCGTGTGTTGTGGGAGGTGTGGAGCGTGAATGGAGATGAGGAGGGTCTGGGTTCCATTTCCAGCCCTGACACCAACCGTCTGTCTTCAGGCTATTCTTCAGCTGTCAAGTCCCTGCTTTCTCACTTATAAAATTGGCATAACAATATTTACCTCGTTTAGGAAGCATGTCATGAAGTTCAACTAAACATTTCAAGGGCTATTACTATTTATTATTGTGTGGTATTTTTGACCAAGTTTGCTCAGGGCTAGTTCTTGGCACTTCTGCAAATGCTCCTGGCTTCTGTTCTGAAGGATTTCACAAGTTTTGTGGATGGGAGCTGATTTTCATAATTCTCTAGTTCAAAAGAGGGCAGGGCCCCCTTTTGGATCCGAGAAGAAGGTGAAAAATGTGAATTTTTTTAAATGGTCACATCCTGCTGTGAAACTCTTGGTTACGGTGGGACAGTCAAAGCTGTGCAACGGGCATCTCCTGGAAAGGAGAAACATTGAGGAATTGCTTCTTTTGCTTTTATAACTCTGTTCTCAGGGAAAACCCCACCTTTAAAGCTGTTGTGTTACTTAAAAAAAAAAAAAAAAAAAAAAAAGAGAGAGATTGCTTCCTGTAACTGTGGTAGCTGCATTAGATGGGAATGTTTGCCAGAGTAGGACAGGAGCAGGTCAGAAGAAAGTGGTGATTGTTTGACTGCCTTTCTGATCCAAGGTGCTCAGCTGAAGCATACCTTCCCTTCATGGGTGGCCTTTTTCCAAAGGCACCTAAATGACTCGGAAGCACAAGCCCCACTGACTTCCAGTCTTGTGCAAAACAGAGCTGGGTTCGCATCCTTCTCTTCCAGTTACCTAGGGTACGTTCAGCCAACTGGGGACCCAGGAGAAGTTAACACTAGGAGCGACATCTTCTTTGCCACTTCTCCCAGCAAGTCAACTTAAAACACTGCCTGTATGATGAAGAGCAGTGCAGAAACTTGACTAGTGCCTGACCAGCTGCTGTGCCTGAAAAAACGGATGAAGCTGCCATCTAAACATCACTGCCTGTGTTTTGAGCTCTGTTATTGGAGCAAGGCTATTTTCGGAGAAAGAAAAATGAAATTAAAAAGCCCAAATGGAGTAAGTCCTATTGGAGCAACACTGGAGAAGCCAAGCACTAGCTTTGGATTTTTTTTCCCCACCATGACTATTGTTAGCCAAGTAGTAATCTGTATGAAAACCAAGACATAGTATCAAAGCTACTGCGCTACGGCTAGGACAAGGTCCTTGGAGAAGGAATAGCAAATCCCCATGAGACTCTGTACCTGCAGAGCTTGTGGCCTTTTATCTTTCATTAGCAAATATTGTGCGTTATTGGACAGTGCCTTGTGCAGTTACTTACAAGAACATTTAATCAAATAATCTACTCCTCTCCCAGGTGGCTTAGACCACTGCAATTTTACAGTTACCTACTTCAGCTGGAACAGTTCCTTTCAGCTGTAAAAGCAAATATGCAACATGGAAAAAAGTCTTGTTTTATCAAAACAGACAGAACTATTCCAGCTGCTGATATTAAGGTAAAAATAGCAAGGTTAAATGTTAAACAACCTCTGAGTGAACGTTTATAACTACAAAGAAAGCCAGACCAATTGCTCTGAAAGCACTTTCTTACCAAAAAAAAAAAAAAAAAACCCCAAAAAACCCCCCAACAATTAAAAAAAAAAAAAA
>JAAGNO010026793.1:23194-38917 GCA_033439905.1 Ceryle rudis | reverse complement strand
GGTTAGGTTGGAGCTGAGGAACAAGTTCTTCCCCACAAGGGCTGTCCAGGCCTGGCCCAGGCTGCCCAGGGCAGTGGTGAGTCCCCATCCTTGGAGGGGTTTCAGAGCTGTGGGGATGTGGTGCTGAGGGACACGGGTTAGTGGTGCCCTTGGTAGAGCTGGGTTAACAATTGGACTGGATGAACTTAAAGGTCTTTTCCAGTCAAAATGATTCTACGATTCTGCAACAGAAGCCTTGTGCTGGAGTCAGAGCTCAGGAAGCCACTGACCCACAGATGGACACAGAGAAGCCAAGTGCTGCAATGGCAGTGGCAGGAGGAGCCCCAAAATGACTGTCTGCACTGGTGAGAGCTGAGGGCAAAGGCCTGTCCCTGACCTTTAGCTTTTTATTTCTTCCCCACAAAATAAAACTGTGCATGAGCGTTTCCAGGAGAGCCAGCCTCCCACCACGCACCAGCCTTTGCCTCATGCCTCCTCTGCTCCTCTCTTCGTCACCTGGGCGAGTGACGGCGCCACATCCAGATCCCCATGTCAGGTGCCTGCACAGCCCCTTGGGTGTCTGCCCTCCAGAGTTGTACCTGGGAAGGAGGCAGGTCAGTGTTTGTTCCTCTTTACAGATGTGGTGGGGAAGGTGAAAGGAGAGCCCGTCAGCAGCAGGCTGCTGCAGAAGTGAAAAGAGGTGGTTTAAAGAAAAGTCTCACTCCTAGAACACGAGAAAACATTTCAGTATATTTTAATAGTAAAAGGATTCCTATTTCTCAAGCACTGTCCCACCAGAGGACGAGCCTTGGGTGTATTTTTGCTTCTTGGTCCTGCTGTACTGGGCAAAGTCTCTGAGGTCGTGGCCCTCTCTATGACAATCCCCAACAACTCACCAACACCTCCCCAGCACCAAAACCACCTCCACAACCAGCACAACACAGGACTCCACTCGGTCTCTCTCCCTCAGGAGAGGAGCAGGAGGAAAACAAATCAGCTTTTAATAACAGTCTGAGCTGAGACTCGTAGCAGGTTACGGAACAGAGGAGGGGGCAACGTTTTATTTAGTAAAAAGGTCTGTATTCAGGTAGCAGAACACCTTACAGTGACTAACTTGGCAGGAAAGGTTAAAGTCACAGCACAGCCCTAGATCGATCAGGGGGGAGCGGGACGGCGGGGAGACCCCAGGGGAAGCAGCTTCAGACCCGAACCTTGGCTTCCAACAGAGTGTATTCAGAAAAATATTGCATGAAAAGCCTCAGGGTTTTAGTTCTTTCATAGATGTATATTTACCAGTTTTTCACAAAGACTGCAGGAATACGATTATAAACAATAAATTAGGACTTCATGTTGCTATCATTTGGCATAACACAATCAGGCAATTTTTTCCTTTTTAAATATAAGGCAACACAAGCCAACACATAATTTAATCCGTCTTTAGTCAAATTGCTTAACTTTGCTAAAGAGTTACCACTAAAGAACGGTTTATAGTACACTTAAAAGAATTTAAATAATGACATGATAGAAGTGTACTAACTTACGCAAGGAGTCAGAAAACGTACTCTGCTAAGCTTTGAAACCTAAATATTTGTTACAGCCCAGGACTACACATCTAAATTAAAAAAATACAAATAAATGTTTTCTAATTTGTCCATTTACGAAAAAACTTTTAAGAATCTCTAGCCAACTATGACGTCACTTCAAAACTCTTTTTTTTTTGTTGTTTTTATGTTTGTTTGTTGGTTTTTTTGTGTGTGTGTGTTTTTCTTTTTTTTTTTTTTTTTCTTAATTTTGTATGATGTCTTTGAAGATTTTAAACCATGCTCGTTAAGGAAAGTTCAAGGAGCAAATACTTAAGGCTTTGTTTTTCCAAGGGCTGTGAGGGAGGCCAGTGGGTGGCAGAGGCCAGTGGGTTCACCCATACACAATGCTACTCAAACCCACACTACCAGGCGACATTCATACAGAAATATTACACTTAAAAGTTACAGTGTAGAGCAATATTTTTAGCCAGTGTACATATAAAGAATCAATGTTTCCCCCCCCCCTTTTTCTTTTCTTTTTCTTTTTTTAATTTCCAAACTTGACTGTGATCATTATGTTCAAGTATTAGTCTCGTTAACAGAGATGAGGAAACTTCTACTTACAACAAATTCAGCCGTGAGAAAGGAAAGGTGCGTTTGGGTACACAGAGGAGAAGGAGATGCTGAGGTTACCCAATAGTTAGTGTCCTGTGGTCACTGCCTCAACTAGCTGCTGGAAGGGACGTGGGAAAGGACCAGGAGGAGTTACGCACCGAGACCCTGGGAAAAAGGGATGTTACAAACAGCTTTGCTAATTCCCAGAGAGGATTGTTCGTTAAATCTGCTGTGGCGCTTGGATGGAGAGGAACACGGCACCCGCGCTCCTACAGTGGGACCCTGCCCCGTCTGCCTGCCCACCGCACCAGCTCCATCTCCTCGCCCTGAAATTCATTCTAGCTACTGGAGAAGCGGCTGAACCCTTTTTGGAGTTGTCAGTGGGTCTGGATTCCCTTCACAGCAGGGCGGCCAGACTCCTAGCAGCGAGGGGTTCAAAGTTAGCTGGCGAAAGGGAAATACGATGCAGAAAAAAAAAAACCCAGGCAGCTCTGGCAGCTGTGCTGCCTACATCCTAAAAACACCATTCCCCTCTCCTCCATACCCTGCCCCCAGGAAAAAACCAAACCAAACCAAACCAAAAGCATCAGAAAGATCTGACAGAGACTTTTGACTTTGGATAAAGTCTGAGCGATAAACACGGGTGTCTCAGCAAGAAAGGGCTGGAAAGCTTCTTCCTGCATGAATGCCTAAATACACCCCCCCCAGCTAGCCCCTTCCAAACAGAGGCTTCTTTTTCAATTAAACAGGCCTCTAGACAGTGCAAATGGTCAATGTTTAATGCATTAATGAAATGGGCTTTTGAGCTGAAAATAAGCCCCGCTTCCTGACAAATTCTGTTGCTCTTCATCTTCAGAAGAAACAGAGATGGGAATTTAAGCAGCTACGCTACCTCGGCTCTTCGACGGAGCTGGTGCACAGATGCGACTGTGAAACCCTGCAGCAACTCAGCATCAGGCCAGCAAGAAGCTACTCAGCAGAAGGCAAAAGCTGCACAAAGAGGGATTCTGCAGCGAGGAGACAGCTGTGGCGTGAAGTAGTGTAATGAAATTCTTTTGACACAAAAGGCATGTTAAATATTCGATGCACAAAGGAGACAGGTAACATACAAGCAAAGCTTTTCGATATACAGTATGTCTTCTTCCAACGGGTACTATAATGATCACACAAGTTTGCAAGTTAAAAATGCCTTGCTTATTAATTAAAATTAAGACTAAACCTATTTTTTTTTTTTTTTTTTTGTCTGTGAAAGTGACTGCAGCCTATCTATACCCTGGGTGTTGAATATGAATATTTCGACTATCGGTTGGTTCAGGTGCTCGGTTCATAGGAGGCCGATGGACTTTTCCCAGCACGGCCATGCTCTGATCTCTGAAGCAGGACTGCTGGAAGTCCCCGCTTAGGTAATCCATGGTCTGCATCACATTATTCTGGCTGGATGGGCCAGCTCCAGCTCTGTAATGAGTTCCTCCTGCACAATCTAGCGGCGCTCCTGCTGGCTGTCCCCCGTGGAAAGGCATGGCGAGGTCCTGGGACCCAGAGCTGTCACTGTTGGGCGTGGGCAGAATGTTATTCCAGATGGGCTGGAAATAGTGCCCGTTGGTGTATGGCAAGGGTCCCTGCAACCCGTTCACCGGAGGAGAAGGCGTGGGCTTCTCGATGGGGGGCTTCAAGCTGAACGACTGGCCCATGCACAGTTCTTGAGGGTAGTTTGAAGTTTTGCCGGGAAAACTCTGCCCTGCGATCTCTCTCTGAGGGTGCTTCCCTGCGAGTCCGGCAGGACCAGCAGCATCCCCACACATTTGCTGCAGATGTGCAAGCTGGTGCTGGTTCCACGCCACCGACTTGATTTCGTTCTGGTAGGCGGGCGGCACCCTGTTAATGTTCACCATGGGCACATTAACAGAGGCAGGAGGAATAGCAGCAGCAGCATGATCGACAGGGTTTACTACACAGGAAGGCATGGGTGTAGGGACATTGTGAGTAGATACCCTGGTACTTGCATTGATAAGCAGGTTGCGACTTATAGGGCTGGGGTTTGCAATCTGTCCCTCACACACTGAGGTAGTGCTAATGCCAGCTCTGGCCTGGCAGAACTGGTTAATCTGGTGCACAATGCTGCTCAGGTCCGGTGGCTGGTTCTGCTGCAGGGTGGCAGCCATAGAGAGGGGAATGGTTGAGGTAGACACGGTCACATTCGGCGGCGCGTCTGCATCCGGCATCTTTCTGCTTCCATGTAAACCTGGCTGCAGCAAAGGGTTGGGGGGGTGCTGCAGAGTCTGGTGTGCCATGGTCTGAGGATGCTGCAAGCCCTGCGGCTGCTGCATGTTCTGAGGGTGCGGCAGCGCCTGCGGCTGCGGGATCCCCTGAGGGTGCGGTAAGCTTTGCGGCTGCGGGATACCCTGAGGGTGCTGCAAAGTCTGTGGCTGCGGTATGCTCTGGGGGTGCGGCAAAGTCTGTGCATGCTGGAGAGCCTGCTGGCGAGCGAGCGCCTGGGGGTGGGTTAAAGTGCTAGGTGCAACGTACGGCGTGGAAGGGGGGTTCATCATCGCTTCCGGCAGCAGGCGCGCGCGGGTCCCGTCAAAGTCTTTGATGATTCCTTTCGCCGGGGATTTGACTATCGCCAGGAGGCCTGTTTTCGTGGTGGCCTGAGACGGGTAGGGACTGTACCTCTGGCCCGAAGTATCGAGTCCGTTCACAGTACGGCGTATGTGTTTCCTCTGGGGAACCTTGACACTGTTTGGAAAGATTTTTATAGTCAGTGGATTGTTGGCGACCTTCTTAGCATAAGCATCCAATTCTGCTGGGGTAGGATACTGTGCAGATCTCATTTTCTGTGTAGTGTCCCCTGTGGAGAAAGGAAATTCGTCAGTACCCAGGGCAAAACAGTTGCACAACAAAGGCAGAAAATCTCCAAGGAATCAAAAGGCAAGAACTTCATCTTCCCAGACCAGTGGATCGTGTACCAGGTACCTCATTCCCTTTATTACCTGGTGACACACACAACCCCCAGTTCAGCTTAAGGCCAGACCTGCCATGGGGAGCAAAATGAAACCCATTTTATCGTCAGAGTATGGACAAAACCAGGTAACACGCTACAAACATCGGATTGTCTCCAGCTTGAAACGCTTCTCAGGGCTTGCAGTGGTGGGCTAGTTTCTAGTGTCTCCATTTAAGGCTGCCTCCCCATGGCTCTTAAGCCATTCTCAGTATCTTTACCATGTAATTGAACATCAGAAAGTTCTGAATTAAACATTAAGCCCATGTAATGCCGAGATAGGAACCACAGTGTGGTGGGCTGACCCTGGCTGGGTGCCAGGTGCCCACCAAAGCTGCTGTATCATTCTCCTCCTCAGCTGGACAGCAGAAAGAAAACACAATGAAAGGCTCATGGATCGAGATCAGGACAGGGAGAGATTACTCACCAAACTGTTATGGGGAAAACAAACTAATTTTCTCCAAGTCGAGGCTAATTTATTACCAATGAAATTGAAGTAAGATAATTAGAAATAAATCCAAATCTTAAAAACAAACATTTTCCCCCCACCCCTCCCTTCTTCCTGGGCTCAAGCCCTCCCCTGATTTCTCTGTCTTGTCCCCGCCAGCAGCACAGGGGGACAGGGAAAGGGGGCTGCAGTCAGTTCATCACATGTCTCTGCTGTTCCTTCCTCCTCAGAGGGAAGGCTCCTCACACTCTGCCCTGCTCCAGTGTGGGGTCCCTCCCACAGAAGACAGTCCTCCATGAACTTCTCCAGCACGAATCCTTCCCACAGTCTGCAGTTCTTCACAAACTGCTTCTTTCCATGGGGTAGCCCTTCAGGAACAGGCTGCTCCATTGTGTCTCCTGTGGGTGTCATAAGTCCTGCCAGCAAACCTGCTCCAGTGTAGGCTGCTCTCCCCACAGGTCCTGCCCGGAGCCTGCTCCAGTGGGGGCATCCCACAGGGTCACAGCCTCTTTCAGGCATCCACCAGCTCCATCATGGTGTCCTCCGCTAGCTGCCAGTGAGATCTGCTCCAACACGGACCTCCATGTCTGCAGGGCTCAGCCTGCCTCACCATGGTCTTCAGCACAGGCTGCAGGGGAATCTCTGCTCAGGCACCTGCAGTACCACCTCCTCCTCCTTCTTCACTGACCTTGGTCTCTGCAGTTGTTTCTTTCACATATTCTCACTCTTCTCTCCAGCTGCAATTGTGTAGGTCCCCCCCTTCTTAAACATGTTATCACAGAAGTGCTACCACCGTTACTGACTGGCCCAGTCTTGGACAGAGGCAGGTCCAACTTGGGAGCTGGCTCCATCAAACGCAGGGGAAGTTTCTCGCAGCTTCTCACAGAAGCCACCCCGCTACCAAACCCTTGCCACGCAAACCCAATGCATGAAGCACTTCAGCTCACGCCTCCATTTACCTCTGAGTTCTTTTCTAGATGCTGACATCTGAAAGCACTTTGAGTGTCTTTTTGTCCATTAGGAAGCCCTTGTCAGTCCAAGTTCAGCAAATGGAAGGAGGCTACACACACATTATTTTAGGGCTTGCAATTATTTCTTCAGCCAACTTTTCAGTGTGGCACCTTGCTAAGGAAAAGCATCCTCTTATCATGCTGCAAAATTACCTGATTACCTCCCAAGATTAAAAACCTGCTACCTCCCAGACAGAGATGAAAGACTTCTGGAGACAGGGGTGTGGTTTCTCTTACTCCAGTTTACCAGATACTGACCATGCCTATGAGCTCAAACCGCTTCTGGAAGCAACCACAGAAATCTAGGGAAATGTTTGTGCCTCTCACTATAATACTATTCCAAGCAGAGAGTTGGGCTGTTCCCCTGCCACAGTTCTGCTGCTTAACTGCTGTGGGACTTAACTGCTTTAGAAGTGATTTTATAATCTTCAAATAATGGCTTGCAGCTTTGGCAATCCCATTTTGCTTTCGCTTAATTTTTTTGTCCCCTCACCCTGCAAACAATTTATTGGAAAAGCAGCACCCATCTTTTCTGCTAGAATTTTCAGCATGCCACATCATCTGCTGCTGGGCTGAGAGAGCAGGAAAGGCAGCAGCCAGCTCCTCCAGAGCCCAAGAGCACCCCAGCCCCACACCTGGCCCTCTGACACAAGGAAATGCTCCAGCAAAGAGCTTTGTGCTCCCAGGAAAACCACCCTTCCTGTTGAAAATCCACCTCAGATTCTTTTAAGCAAATTGCCTCCCAAAGACTCCTGAAGACATGAGTACCAGCCAGCACACTCTCTCTTTGCATCCTGCAGCTTCCAGTCTTCCCAGGCGAGGAAGAGCAGCGCTGCTCTAAAAGCACTCGCTTTCAGAACGTTAAGGGTCAGAAAATGGAAAATGTGATGGATACCAAAAGAAAGGATAATTATAGAAATATTAAAAATATCTTCTGTGAAATAAGCAGCTTTGCAAGCAGGTTGTCTTGCATCCCTAGCACAGCATGTACCGCAGAGGCGGTTATACTCTTACTCCCTGTGCTGCCCAAACCATCCTTTCTCTTAATCAAAGGAAATGCTCATTTGATATCAACCTGAACACCCTCCCTGTTCATATCGCTGTACCTGCTGCTGCAGGCAGATGGTTTATCTCTCTCCTTTTGAGCGAGTCCTCACGGAGAGAAAAGCCTCCAAATGGTGTCTCTCAGTACCACCCCACCTCAGCAGCCAAGGCCTTCGTGAACTCCCAAGAGTTGTTTTTAGTGTTGCCCACGCCCATGAAGTTCTGTGTCTTCCCCAAGAGATGACCCTCACAACTCCCCTTGAATCAGAGAAGAACCATCAACAACAGACAAAGGAACTGACACCTGTCTGTAGTTTGGTTTATGTTACGCTTACGGCCATTATTTCATTTTCAGATGAAAAATTAAGTAGATACTTTAAGACACCTTTACCATCAGAATTTCCCAGCCTAGTTTACATTTCTATAGGCCTATCAGCAAATATAAACACCGAACAGATACACTAACTAGTCTTTCACTCCAGCATGTATTTTTCTGTTATATGGGAACTGCCATGGAAGCTTTTAGAAAGCAGCTAAAACATCAGTGTTTAGAAGCGGCTGCAGCTCTCAGTTACCACACATCTAATCCTGTATCTGAAGAACTCCTTCCCCTTGACGAGAGAAAAGAAACCCTTGGTTAAATGTAAATGACGCACACTACCAAAAAGGCAAACCAACTTTTAAATGCCTTGGGCGGGATCTTCTGAAACCAACCACCATTTCCAACGGCGCCCATTCTGCGCACGGCCGGGATTATGCTCCTTTTACTCAGTCGCTCTACTCAGGCCCGAAGGGAATGTATTTCTGAGTGCCCCGATGCGCTGCTTAAAAGGTATTTTCCTAGCAGTTCCACGGGCGAGGTTCAATGATTGTAAAAATTAAGGCAGAAAAAAATTACAAGAAAGGAGAAAGGCATCGCGGGGTGAGCAAGAAACCGGGTATCCCATACGAGTATCTTACAAACCAGTAAAGAACTAGGTCTGGTAACTAAGTAAAAGGAAAATTGACTAGAATAGACTGAAAGAAAAAACCCCTGGTATTAGAATGCACTCATCATTCATGTGCAAGTGCAAGAATTCTGGATCAGGCCATGAAATGATGAGACGGGTGGCAGATGAATGAGCAACATTAAGAAAATGATGAGATGAGCTGCTCAGAGCTACCTACTGGTAAATGCAAGGCAGAGTACTTTTGTTGAAAAGTAATTATTTCATGTTTACTAGGAGGTAAAGCTGTGCATATGAGCAATTATCCCAATAAATTGGTGAGCTCCAAGTTCACTCTCCTGCTAATCCCGTGGCAACCAATTCATCTGGTCACATTCCTGTGCGCGTCTCGCCACTGGAGCTATTTTTATCATGAAATGAGGTATATTTCTCTGCCTTACCTCAGCGCGACGGTAACATCTTTTAAGTGCATTTCAAACGAAGGCTTTAAAACCCCACTGCTTTTCAAACTGCCTACAGTTAAATTTTCATTAACATTAAACAAAATACAAACAGGCCTTCAGGATTCCTAGCCTAATGAGAGCATCTGCACTGGGACAAGCGGAAACACAGATGTGCCCATCTTCTGTAGAAAGATTTTAACTGCAGCCATTTTTCTGTAGGCTTTGCAGAAAGAGCCTTCACTCTTAGAAAGGACTCGATTTAGCCGATGACCCCACATTCAGTCCCAACCTGCTCTTTCTCTCTTTTGTCATCTTCTTCAAGAAGCGCTTTTCATCATGACTTTGCACCATTGTCACACACAAAAAAAATCACCCTTTTTCTCCCAGGCTTGGTGGCACCACTGCCACATCCAACAGCATCCGCAGACGCTGCTCCAACAATCTTGCCTTAAGTATGCCGACTGACTGGTCAGGTTTATACTGGAGTCACTGGGAGGAAGGAGAGAGTATGAATATGGAGTCAGTGAGAAATCCCCTGTGTGGATTTCAGGGTTAGCCCTTCCTGTGATGCAGGCTGGAATTCAAAGAAAAATACTGAAACAGGAAGTCTTGTTGTGATCAGCTTCTAAAGGAAAAAAATAAGTGCATATTAATCTACAAAACTCCTACTGCACAAATCACCTTTAAGAAAAAAGCCTCTTATTTGAAAGTAAGAAAAGGTAATTCTAATTGAGCTAATGTGGATATTTCAGAGTTAATAAAAAACCCGATCCAGAAAACTACACTTAAAAAATTATTAATGCAAACACTGTCAGTCTGAATAAAAGCTGTCATGTGGAGTTCTGTGCCTTTTATAAAAGCAGCAGCACTACTATTAAAGCCCACGTCCAACCCCCCCCATCAAAAGTCACAAGTCACCGTTCATTAAAAATGCTCATTAACTCAGCTTTCCTTTGGCCAGGGGCTAGACTACTTGTGCATATGCAGTCTGGAGAGAAACGCACCAATTAATCTTACACACATCTGCAGCCGGGGCGAGCGAGGGCTGCACGAGCAGTTTCATTTTCCATATAAATCAGAGCAAACTGGAACAGCTGAGCATTACCACTGCCAGCCAGTGCCTGCCAGCTACTTTATGCCCTAAATTCTTCTAAACGCAGTTCCTGGAGCTCTTCACTAAGCAGGATACAGCAACGCTTTCAGCACGGGGATAAGCGGTTCGCAGAAACAGCATCAGGTACCACCAGGTTAAGGAGCTGCCCGTGTAGCAGCGTGTTGCCTCATAAATGTGTCAGTAGCAAATGCCTGATTTATGCACAGCTACTCTCACGTGAACCTCAACAATTTGCTTTCAGAACTAAGCTTTCTGATCCACCACAGAAACTCCACGTTGCTCAATGACCTTGGCACGTTCTCACCACAACCACCTACCTTCTGAATAAGCGTGGGTTGGTCAGCAAAGCTCGAACTGGAAATGGAAAAGAGAAAGGAGGAGAACGGCCAGTTTCGTGACATCTAAGGAAGCCCTTTTGTGAGCAAAGATCTTTACTGTGGCCAAAAGCGTCGTTACGATTGCCAAGCCTGTGGAGTTGGTATAAACACCGTGCAAGTGCTGTGGGGATCGCACGTGTGTATGGGAACGGTGTCGTTCGCTGTCCGGCAGAACCAGGATTTTAAGCAGGGCACCCTTAATTGCAAAATTTTCTTACCTATTTTCAGTAGCATCACAAGCATTAGCATATTTAGCTACTGCTGGACTGTAAATGACTTGGTTTGAAAGAGCAATGAGTCCGCCAGCACACTGAGAGGACGGAGATATCCCAATGAATGTTTCAAATACAAGAGACAGGTCACAGCCCTAAGAACCAAGTACACAGATCATACACAGAAACCTTGGCATTTCTGAAGTTTCAGCTGAACAATCAAGGTGCAAATCCAGTGATAATGAGGAGAGACAGAGTAAGATTTAAAAAAAAAAAAAAAAAAGAATAAAAATCTCTAGCCAGTAAACTTACGTTACCAAGCACAAGTTATTCTTAAAAATAAAACTATCCAAAAAATGCCTGAAGTTATAAAAAAAGAATTATCAGAGTACTCTGCAGACATATTTTCAGAGGCACCAAAGAGACATCAGAAAGAAGGAGAAAACTTTGAACTTTAGTAATTTGGGCTGGATCACTAATGTTTGCAGTATATGCCCCAGGTATCTAGAACAACAGAGCTGCTGACCTCAAAAGGTTTGCATTAGCCTGATCCAACCTTTATTGGTGTCTATGAGTAATTAAACGAATGGAAGTGAAAGAGAGTCAGGAAAAAGTTGTGTTAAGAAGCATATCAGCTGGCACACCTTTAGCACAAAATGTTTTCAGCAAAGAGGCAGGAATCTCACAGAAACCTCACTTGCATTTTGTCTTGCTGTGGTTAAAATTAACCTTTATAAAGCCAGGAAGAGGGGAGAGCTTGCTGCACACACGTGAACCTCCACAGCGATTTCTCAGAGCCATTATTGATGGATGCCTTGAAGGCACAACAGAAGAAAGACTCTAACATTAAATAGTTTTTCCACCGTATCCTCAATGTTTATGTCACATCTGTACCAGAGCCAGATTTAACAGTTAACCACATCCTGCAGACAAAACGTCACTCACATTTCTGAAGTCCAGTGTTCATCTGCGTGTAAGAAAGAAGCTGAAAGGAGAGGTCACCTGGTCCTGGCAGACAGGCCAGCATGGCAGACAGGCACTAACACAACATGGGGCATTCACTCCTCTGCACACTGCAACAACAGAGAGACAATTCAAAGTTATAATACAAGGAGGAACAGAGAAAAGAAAGCGGCAAAGAGCCATCCCTGGGAGAAGGCCTGACCAAGCACAGATGCACAATGGCTGCTCCAGCCCTTACTGCACCTCAGAACGGCAGCGGAAATACTTCAAGAAGTGGGTCATCTGCAGGGTTAAAACTAAACCAGCCGCCTCGCTCTCCTCTGCTAGTCTGTAAATCTGTCCTCAGATTTCAAAGGTGGTTGTTGGGAACAGTAAAGAAACCACCATCGTTCATTTTACTATATATTGAAATGCGCTGGCTATCCACCAGGTATGGCCAAAGCAAGTCCTCTGGAGAAATCCTGTCACGGATTTCTCTTTTACATGTAATAAAAAGGCCCGGCATTCATAAATTGCAGGCAAAGCATGCAGAGCTCTGCCTCGTGGCGAGATTAAGCTGCATGCTACAGCTTGTAATTTCTGTGGTCCATTAGGCTGAAAGATGAATGGCTACAACTTCCTTCGTGTCAGAGGAGACTCGCTACCCCGCGTGGCTCTGGGTTAGACAAACGGCAAGACGTGCCTTTGGCACAAAGGAGCTGCAGAGGTGCCACCAGCCTCCACTGCAGAGGTGCAGCACTTAGGAAATGAAACCTTGAAATGAATGCTCAGAGCACAAAAGCTCTTGATACATAAATGCCGCACAGCTACCCTCAAATCCCATCATCAACGTACGAATGGGGGGATCCCAGCAAAAAAAGCTAACTTGGGCTCAAAGTCTCCGAGTGTTACTAGGATTATGGAGAGAAATTTGAGTTAGAATAGGGTCTCCAGAGGCCACGTGGTCCGAGCCCCTGCTCAAATCCCCCCTTGCCACAGCTACTGGGGCAAGCCACAGCCAGCCATGAGCACTTCAGAAAGCTCCAGGAAATGAGGTGGCAGAGCCAAGAGGGAGAAATCGTCTGACTTCTCCTCCTTGCTCAGATCTCCACAAGCATCAGTGCCACTTGTACGTTAATAAAGGGAGTGCTTTAGCCAAAATACCTAAGGAGCAGCTAGAAAGGCCTTGGGTTTTTTATACGACCCCCAAAACACGGAAAGAGTTGAAGGCTTGAAAGGCTACAGGCTGACTTAATTTCAGTCCTTGTTTCACAAACCCCGGTTAAAACAACTGGGGATGCATTCGAAGATCCAGAGAGGAAAAGTAGAAAGCTTGAGACCGGCACGAGAAGCCCTGGCTGGAGAACTCCTGCACAGGCCACTTCTGAAAGAGTCGTGCTGCCGAGAACTGCACAAGGGATGTGAATGAAACCTCCGGATGACACCCGACGCGGCAACGTCAGCGCCACGTCCTGGATAGCACCATCGCCTTCATGCTCCAGAAAGCTCCGAAAGCCGATTTCTCTGCAGGGATGTTTTAAAGACTTTAATTTGAAACCTAACCTCAGACCATCATCACAGGTCAGACCGCCTGAGGAATACCTGCACCAACACAGCGAACAGCGTGGACTTAAAGCTTTCCCGTAGCAGAGCAGTTACTCACCGAGTAGAATTCATTAGCTCCGTGTTTGCATGCAGCTCCGCGGCTCAACACGCAAAGGCTGATTAAACTGACAGCCAAGAAATCTTGTACAAATATTAATTTATCAAAACTTCTGCATCTGCACCATGTAAATGCTCTCAAAAGCTGACCGAGTGCTGTTGAGTGAGCCCGTTCAGTGCCACGGTGGCTTACAATTAAAAATAGTTTGGGGCATTGAATGTCAGCTTGACGAGTCCATGCTACTGCCCGTTCACCCAACCTGCTCAGAGTAACAGCGATGCAGTGCGCTGGGAGAAACCATCACACAACCTCACCAAGCTGCAGGGCCGACAGCTCAGCCACCAACAGAACAAGTTTAGATCATTCTCCATCTCATCCCTAGGAGGAGATAATGATCTGCTCTAACAGAAGTCCAAGAGAGGTAGTTGTAAAACCCTGCAAAATAAATCTAAACCCAAATTTTATTCTCACCCTCTGCAGGAGGTGAAGCTCTTGGAGTCTTTGAAGTAGTGTTCAGAAACGATGACTGAAGACCTGTCACATCCACAACTTACAGGAATTGCTTTAGGAACTGAAAAGTTGATTGACCTTTACAGATGAGGAGATTCATTCGTGACTGTAAGTGTGCGATGTTCAGTGAAACTGCAAACAGCCTGTGGGCAGCAGTTTCTTGCCCCAAATTATGCCCAGCAAGACCAAAAAAGACAAAACAAGAATCCAGCTCCTTTTAATCAGAAGACAAAACCACTGCGAGTTGCCAGAGCTTTACCTGAGTAAGCAACAGAAACACTCACAGTCAGCAAGAAAAAAACAGTAATTGTATTTTCCTTTTTTCCTCATTTCATCAACTTCAGAAGACTGGCAAAAATAAGACCTATTTCTCAGTGAAAAGCAGACAAACAAAATTAAGAGCCTTCACTGCAGTCAGAAAACCATTCCCATATTCACCTACGCATCTACCTTTTCCTCCAGCAGCGTCTGACACCAGCCCAGGATTACCTCCCACCCCTGCAAAGAGCTCAGGGTCTAAACCATTATTTATGTGATGGCAAGTTTGTCTGCAGCTCTGGTAAAGAGAAAAAAGCGCTTTGCAGCGCAGTGCTGCACTCAACGCGCTCTTGGAGCGAAGAAGAAGCATTTCTGACAGCAAGATACGCGGAGGGTTTGCTCACCTGCTCTGCCATTAACACTCGTTACAGCCCCAACGCCGCGACTCTTCAAGTAAGCCTCTCACTGAAGTGCCACGGAAAGGCTCAGCGCCACGCACACAGCAATAAACAGGATAATGGCACATTAGGAGAGAGAACAAGTGATTAAGAGCGGTCACAGCATTCAGCTCGGAATAGCCAGGCTTCTGCGATAAGACAGCAGTAGTTCCTTGAAGGTCAAAACATGTATTTACAGAAGCTTTAGCTCCAATACAGAGTAATGTTTTAGAGAGGGCTATAAAGGCAAGTTGTTCCCGCAGGCAGATAATCATTTTAGGCAATGCCAGAAGTTCATAAAAGACTGGGGTGGCAATAATAATTCTAAAGGAAATATTGGACTTACGAAAATCATTTTAAGTAGAAGCATAAAATAATTCTTTTAGCTTGATTTGCAATAACCAAATTGATGCCATCTAGGTCACTGCTGAGCATTAAAATACAGAAATTCAGACTTCTGTAGAAGCGCTGACCGTAACTCCATCGCTGGATTCCATATTATAATTAAAGTCCTGCTCTATTTTTTGTTCTCCAAGCAATTAATATTTTTCAAAATCAGGGTCTCGGTATTTGAAAACAAACGCATTTGAAATATTTTTACAAACAAGCCCGTTGGGGTTTTTTTGTGTTAGAAATTAACATTTATTTCCTTTGAGATGCTCAGCACCTGACTATTGCTTTCTGACCTGGCTCTTCCTCCGCACGAGCTAGTGCGGACAACTCCAACACACCGCCCAGCTAAAATGAACTGAAATTCCCCCCGTGGACTGCATTTGGGAGCGGGGGGGGGCGTTGATGGCTGTCTCAGACTGTTGTTATGCAGGGTCTCAGGTCGGCGGCGCAGGGTCCTGACACAAAGGCAGCTGGGCACGACATCCCCTCCTGCGCTCAGCTTCCTTGCTTCTAATTAGTCCAGAGCAGGAGATAAACTCAACTTGGCTCATCAAGTCTTCTCACCACCAGACTTGGCTCCAATGGTGGCAACTTGGGTGGGCATCAGCACCTGCAAAGCTCCCCGCGGGGCTGCTGCCCCAACCCCTCCGAGGATGGGCGGTGGGTTACTGGGGGAACTGGAATGGACACAGGGAATTGGGAGCCAAGGTTTGGGTTTTTTTTGTTTTTTTTTTTTTTTTTTTGGACTTTACCAGGCTTAGGGACACTTTTATCTTAATCAGTTATACGCAAACTGGGGGGCAAAGTGGC
>JAAGNO010026793.1:1285-23094 GCA_033439905.1 Ceryle rudis | reverse complement strand
TGGGGGGGTGGGGGTGTGCACAGTGGGTGTGGGGCCAGGGTTTGTTGTTTTTTTTTTTTTTTTTTTTTTTTTTTTTTTGCACTGTACCAGGCTCAGGAACACTTTCATCTAAATCAGTCATCTGCAAACTGGAGAGCAAACTGACCAGCTGACTTTGGCACCCAGCAACGGAGGGCAGCTATAAAACCCTTACCTTTCAAGTTTTTAAATTGTATTTTAAACTGATTCTCTATACTGCCAAGTGCAGCGTAATGAGCTTTGTCTTGAAAATATATATAAAAAGATAAAGTGCATTCCTAGAGGAAAACGATCTTTAGATCAGAATAAATAAATAAATACCCCTCTTTGAAGTGATGTTAATCTAATCTGGCTGCAGGATATAATCTTAATAGCACACGTACTGCAGGATGCTCTGTGAAACAGTTAGCAGGTTTAGACACATGAACAGATTATTTTTTTTTTTCCTCATAAGATTTATTAATAATTAAACAAAGCATGTTAAGCTTAAGAGGGATTTGCAGCGGGTAATTGTCACACCTCTACAATGACTGTTATATTCAGCCTTACCTGCAAATCAGGGTGGTTTTTTTGGTTCAGGGAAGCACAGTGTCCCCTGTAAGAGTAGGTCCTACTGCCACCAAGGCTCACCAGGTAGGATAGAGGAACTCACCCCCACCCACTGCCTGAGGACACTCTCCCTGCAGAGCTAAGAATCAGTTCCAGTACAACTTACCAAGATATTACCTTTCTGGATTAAAAAGATACATTATTTTCTGGCTGATATTCAAAGTTTAGTATTGCCTCTGCCAGACCCCGTGCTCCTCAGGCCAGGGGGTACTTTTACAAGCTAGAGTAAAACTGAGGCGTAAAGCAAATTGGTAGTACTAAGAAATTTCTAATACTCTAACACAGTTTTATCATTATATAAACAGACCACATACGCAGAGTTATTGCCAAGTTTTTAAATACGCCAGTCTCTGAAGCTCCCAAGAGGCCTTACAGGGTAAGCACACAAAGGAAACACTCCCCACAAACCATCCCTTGCCAGTGAAATATGGGAAACTGAACTGGTTTAGATGAAAGCAAGCTGGGGAAGTCTAAAGTTTGGTTCCTGAAAGTAAACATGCATGTCTGAAATTCCACAAAATTCCATGACTAACTGCGGGCTTGTTCACAAAGCCTGGGGCCAGGAGGAAGCAGGAGCATCCACCCACATACAAAAGAAAAGCTCCAAACTATTCCAAGTTTCCAGCACCCTGGGGTCCCGTGAGGCGTGCGAGGGTTGTTAAGCACCCGTGGCTCGCAGATAACACTGCTTCGCTTCTCCTCCTCCTTCACAAGGGAGGCCCGTGAAGTTCCATAACCGCTGGTGGGATTTACAGCAGCCCCCAAGCGCACGCGGCACATTCTGAGTTCAGCAAATCTAAATGCTGCGAACAAAACCCAAAAACTAACCAGGGTTGTGAAGTTTCTTTGGTACAGATGTCTGTAGGAGCTTGCCAGGAAACACAATTGAATCCGGGCCAATTTTCATGCTCCAAGGGAAACTCGGTGTCTCATTTACCCCCTGGCAGGCTGCTCGAGTCCAAATGAGACTCATTCCTCTTCCCTCTCCCGAAGTAACCTAAAATCAAGGGGTTTCAAAAACTTGTTCATGTCAACTGCAGACACTGAAACCTCCCCCCACCCCCCAACCTCAGTGTTCAATACGATTCCTTCCAGGCAGCCGTGCCTCGCTTGACAGTGTCTAGACTGATCCCGCAGGCTTCCTGCCTTCTCCTCCAGCCCTACAACTCCCCTTTATTCTTGGGCACTTACCAGAATGGCCCTTTCCCAGGACTGCTGAAGAGCCAGAGATAAATCTTACCGTTTCCTGGAATAAAATTACCAAACTAACACTGTATTCATCGCCGGCCGCTATCACATCCTCTTAATGTTTTATAAATGGAAAACTGCAAAATAATGCGCAGAGAGGTAGCCTTTTGAAACGGCAATAAATCACAATAGCAGCGAGCGTACGTGGGGATAAATAAATAGGAAGAGTGAATAGAAAGTCGCCTGTTGTAACAGGCAGAGTGCACAGTCAGCATCCGCCAGCACAGGACCTTTTGGCTTTCTGCTTTCAGGTGGACCTTTTGTGGAACCCTGCAACAGTTTCGATCAAAATCAATTTTTGCTTCTTGCAGTTTAATTAACTAAGATTTTGCTTGTGAAACCATCTCACCTTTTAGGTTGACCTCCATTTTAACATGATTGTTCAAAGAGTTTGGAGGGGAACGCAGAGAATTCGAACGTATGTGGGGTGCTTTGGGAAGGGGAAGGCACCGGCTGCAGCAGAGCTCTGCTCCTCTCCCCGAGCTGGGATGGCAACACTCAGCAAAATGAAGCAGCTTTGGGGTAGCAGCACTTCAGTGGAATACTGTTCATATCACACTCCTCATGCCCAAGGGCTACCACTAAAGGCTTCCTGGGTGAGCAATTTTGAACAGGATGTAGTGCAGTAAAAAAAGCCAAGGTGGCGGCTCTCAGCTCCAGGTACTGCCACGTGTGACATCAGCTCCAGCCACTGCCACGTGTGACATCAGCTCCAGCCAATTCGCTCTTCGGATAAAGCGGCAGCGAGCTCAAGGTTATGATCCAACAGTTTAAACAGCCTTTTTTTAGGTCAGTCCCAAGAGATTGTTTTAAAACACAGTACTATGCATCTGCTGAAGAGTAGAACAGTTGGCTTTAATTGTAAGATGGATTTTTACATAGCTTCTGACCTTTCATCTAATTGAGGCCTAAAGAAGAAAAAAAAAAAAAAAAAAAAAGAGGAAAAGCTCTACGTCACTTCAGTTATTAAAATCCATCAAGCTCAGAGTTTAGCCTTGGGATAACCACAGCCAAAAAATTGACTTGCAAGTAATTATCACTGCTATCTGCAATAAAAGTTAATTGGACATAATTGAACTAAAGCCCTAATCTGAATGAAGCTGTTGCTGGCAAGAAGCCTGCTCCTGCCTGCACTCTGCAAATGAAACTGCTCGCAGGAAAATGGACAAACACGAGGCCGCTCTGCCCACTGCAAATCACAGCGCGACTCTGCAAACAGCTCGTTAGCTGGGCCAAGATAAAGCCATTAGGAGAGCCTGTCCTCACCAAACACACCCTTTGACTCTACCCCAACACGGCCGAGGCGTAGAGCTTCAAAAACAAGTTTCAGTTTTACTGACCTCTTAGCTACATGGACTGAAACATTCGATCCATGTCACGAGCTGCTGGTTTCATCAGCCCCCAAACACTGTTAAATACCAGCGCAAATAATGTACTTTTTGAGCACGTAAAGGTACCGACTCAAAAGGTTTTCAGTGCTGATAATTTACCACCTTCAAGCAGTTCAACAGCCGTTCCCTGTTGTAGGACCAGCTTCTTTCATCTCTGCAGTGGAGCAGACAATTAGCTGCTTTTTGTGCTCAGCCCATGCAGGTGGTTGGGGGAAGGGAGCGTTAAAACTAAATTCCTGCTGATTCGTCCATTTATATTTTGCATTTTTGTTAACTAACAGACCAGAAAGCGGTTGTCATCCCCGTACTACTTCAGAACTTCCTTCCATTTTAATTATTAACACTCTGCCTTTCACCAAAGCGTATCAAAGCACTTAACAAACATTACTGAAGCCACATAACCACTGTGAAATGGGCAAAAATTGCCCACAACTCATTTTATGGTGGCTTAAGGTTTTTTGACCAGATTTATGTTAGAAGACTGGCCTCCTGATTATGGGCTCGCCTATGACAGAAGAGATGGAGGGAAGTATCCAGCTCACCACAGGTTCCTGATGTAATTTTGGATGAAGCATTTAATCACCCAATGCTGTGGTTGCTCCTTGTTAAAAGGACAGCAGTCGGTGACAGTTTTCTACCGCTGAAGAAGACTGTGAAGATAGTGAAACTGTGGAGCATTCAATATCACCTTGACTTCCCACGTCAGGCCTACAAGGTCATGGTCCAGGCAGTCTCCTGGGGAGAATAGGAAGCAGACCACCCTTCCCTCTCCCGAGCCCCATTTGATCACCACCACTCCTTCGCATTTTCACGGCTCGTAACAGAATTTCTTAGCTCAAGAAAGCTGCAAGGGAGAACCAGAGACATCAATTCCCTTTCATGACCCAAATCAGTGGCTTATTTTACTTTGCTCAAAGCCCTCACCTCTTTTTAAGCCTATTTTTAGATTTAACTCAGTATTCTGCAACGTGGCAGGAGCCAACAGACAACACCGGCGTAAGTAGGGCTTGCCAGGTGTTGCAGGACGCTTCTAAGGTGAAGGAAAGATGTAGAAAAGACAAGTTGGGGCGATTGTAGGGCCTGGCCAAAGCTTCAAAGGAGCATTTCTGTCTGTGCTTGAAACACATGTGCTAGTGGTCAGTTATGAGACGGATGAGATGCTACTTTTACCATGGGAACATGTACGAGAAATAGGAAAATAGACCTGCCTGAAGTCAAAAGCCATTTGAATAACTTTGTATCTGCCGCCTCTGAATTTTCACTACACTAAAGCACTCTGACTTTTAATTAATTTTCTTTCTCCCTTTATATGGTATCTTCCAACTCACCATACTGGTGGGAAACAGGGATGAAGAAACAGTCTGGGATGTATTTTAGTCACATTTCACAGTGCCTAAATCTGCACGGTCATTTAGGAGAGGGAACCAAGGATGCTACAGTTGAACAGCAGCAGCTGAGAGCAGAGGCCAGATAAACAGTGTTGTCAGCAAAATCATAAGTTGCCCAGGATATTAGGCTTACATTTGTATTTTCAAAATGCAAACCAGACTCCCTACCCGCCACTGTAACGTTCACAGAAGATACCATTTTCCTCAACAAGATACCGAGAGGTGCAAACAAACATTCTTCCCTCCAAAGCATCTACTATCCTCAGGGCAAACTAAACCCACTTTCTTCCTACATGCTCGAGCAGCATCTATAATATCACAGCAGCTACTATAAAATATGGAACAGACTTACAGAGACGAGCGTGCATGCTTTCATGTGAACATGACGGTATTAAGGTTAGCCGAGATGATTTCCATCCAAAGCAGACCCAGGTCAGCCCAGCAACTACTGATCTACAGGATGCTGCTAACACATACCCTGATGAAGGCACCACACATTCCCACCAACAGACTCTCCATCCTCATTCGCAACTTCCTTCTGCCTTCAAGTGATAAGAAACCAAAATACACATTGACCCCTTTCCCACAGCGAAGAGTCTGCAGTTATAACCTCAACACCATCACAAGAACATGCACCCTGTCGGTGCTATGTGCAGCTTTCCTATGTGCACAACATCTGTGAGAAGCACGAGGTTCTAATTCCGGGGTTTACTTTACTGCAGAGGACACACAAGAGCTGGGTGCTTCCTCATGCCACTTTCAGCCAGAATTCCTCCCTCTTGACTTTCTCGCCTTCCCAGATCTGCAAAGGAAGCTTTTCTGAAGTACAGCGAGCAGCTGTCTAGGCAAAGGGGAAAGTAAACAAGAAACAGCTCCCTCTCCAGTGGCTGCTTCACACAGATCACCATTATCATGATCTTCTCTCATTCCACACTTAACTCTACAAAAGCCCAGAATTAAAGTCTTAATCGTGACTTACAGAAATCCTTGTGGCTGCACATGACAGAAGGATGACAGTTTTGCCTTCTAAAAAATCGTCAGAAGTTACAGATTATGACAGTTTCCGAGCGGGAAGGTCGCTATCTTCCCCTGTTTATTACAAGCTGATTATTTTAAAAAGAACATTTTTTTTCAGAGCTAACTTTGAACAAATTTTACCTCTATACAACACACAAACAACAAACCAGACATTTGTTAGATACTGAAAAATATGCTTCAAGTCCCATTTTAAAAATAGATTCACTTGAAAATGAGAAATATTTGCAAATGAGATGAGGCAGAATGAATTATACCATACAGTACAACACAAAAAAACCCCACCCCAACTTGTATATTAAGGAAAAAAAGTGACTCGCTTGCAGACCAGGTGCACTGGTGGTGTGTGAACACAGGCAGGCAGGCTCACGGGGGGTGGGTTTCAGTTTGCATTGGTTATGCGTGGGTAATGTTTTGACCTGTACAATTACACTGACAGTTGTTTGGTTTAGTATTTAGCTCTTTGGATACTGAGTTAAGATCCTACCTACGGTGAAATTTTAACACCCCATTTACAAAGCAAGCGGAGAAATATACGGCAGATTTTTATTTTTGATATAAAATTGGAGCGCTCTCTAATTGCGCACAGTGCCAGTTTCCTGCTGGACCACAAACACATCGGCTCTTGGATACACATTTGACCATTTGTAAAGGCAAGATAAGACTTTCTTCTGCAGCTGGAGATACTGTGCAGCCTACTGTAAAGATGAAAAGCATTCTAAGAACCTCAAACAGAAGCTGCAACACAAGTACAAAACACTCGCCAGCAGAAAATACAAGCCATCAGGTGAATACCAAAGAGCTGCACCAGACACTGGGGACAGGGACAGTGTTTTCCCGTCAGCCTTCAGAACAAGGTGCTGGTGACCCGCTGGCTTGTCCTGACACAGACCTAGCGTCCTTATCAGCCTTCCCAAGAAACTCAAAAGGCCATCTCATAACAACTCAACAGAAGAAAGGACAAGAGATACATTAATTGTGAGCTACTGTAAAAAGTCTGTTATTCTCAGTGCTTTCCTGAGAAGCATGAAAGCCAGCCAGCTGCATGGCCAGCAGCTCAAAACAGCCACAGGGAAAGCAACGTGAGCGTGCAAGAGGTTTTCAAAACCTCTGTACACCACAAGCACCAGATATTTTTTTTCTGCAGACCTGATAAAAACCACTTCAGCTCGATCTCACCTGATTCCTGCAGCAGCCACCAACACATCACCTTTATCCAAAGTTTATATTCACTAAAGATTTCTTTTTTTCATGGTAAGTTTTACTGACTACAGGTGAGCAGGAGATTTTTCTTTGCTGTTGTGCAGCCTCCCTCCTCTGCACTTGCCTTTTTCTTTTAAAAAAAACCCCAACACACACAGACACAGAGCAATAAATCAGTTGTACGGACAGGACACAGAGGCAGCTGTAACTGTACTACAGCCAGCGAGACATCCCTCTGCATGGTAAACACAACCTGGCTGCGTGGGCGAGAAGGGAACAAATACTGCTACCACAGCCCATACCTTGGTGGCAGACACAGCACGAACCCGTCCCCATGAATGCTGAGCTCCTGACAACCTGGGCTGGAATGGCCCTGACCTCCATGGGGCATCTTGTGCTCAGAGGTGGCATGACCCCCTCCAGATGCTGTGAGAGAGGCTGCTCGAGTGTGTGATCTCAGGCAATCCCCAAAGTATCACTTGATTTTCGTTTCAAGCCAATATGTCTTTTCAACCACAGAATTGCTACAGTCAACAAATTCAAAAGGTAAATTTTTCCACCTTCAATTAACTGCATTAGTACTGTTTATAACTGTGTGATTGATAAATGCTCTACAGAAGCTGTAATTGATGTATTTTTTCCTTGGAACACATACTGAACCCCTCGGCGCTCAGACACTTAATGAAAAGCAATTTATCAACTTGCTTTGAATAGCTGAATCTGACTCCTTAACGCAGAGAGAAACACACTTTGCTGTAAGCACTACCACTTTGAAAAAGTAACGCGTACCACCACATCACGAAGGCCATGGGACAGGGGCTGGGTTTTGATCGGGATGACAGCAACCGCAGTGCTCATCCTGCTGAAAAACTGGGTATGATTTAGCTTAGCTGGGATCCTCTCCCCCAAGAAGCCGTCCAGCAGGAGATTTGCAGATGTGCTTTTCCAGGAGGGACAGAGGTCAGGAGTGCCGGACAGGGTTCCAAACCATCCCACACCTGTGTGGCCGGGAGCCTGCTCATCGCTCCTCGTGCCGAGCGGCACCGGCACGCTTGCCAGGAAGCAGCAGCTCAGCGTATTTCAGCCTGGACATGTGTTCAGCTGCTCAAAAAGCGGACAAAAATAAAGTGCTTACAGAATGTTTGAATGCTAATTTCTCAAACTGAGCATTGCTTTGTATAGTTGACATATGCAAAAGATAAAATAAAGCAGCATTTAGAAGGAAAGGCTTGACATGACAGAAAATTTTATGTCGGTATTAACCACTGGGGGGATTAACCAGCCTTCAATGCCTAAAATCTAACCTCACATTTCTGGGAGTATAGGCTACAGACTTCCAATACAGAAACTGGTCTGTATTCCATGTGGCAGACCGAATGTAAGGATTACATGTTTCCATTGCACATGTAAGTCTGTTTCCCATTCCTGCAGTGTCTTGCTCTCTTCCATTTGCCTTTTGATGCAGATAAAAGCCAATGCAGATCGCAACTGCTGATACGGAGAAAGGCGCAAGAAACAGCGCGCCTTTGGACTAAGGGAAAAGAAAAGGACTCGGGTCCAGACTGCTAGAGCATGTCAAGAGATTGTCTTTGAAACTACAAAACTAGAAATGAAAGCGCTGCATTTTTATTTGATTTGATCAAAGCGACTAGAGGGGAGGGGGAGAAATCACATCTTACAGATGCAGGCTAAAATTTAACTACTTCACACAAAATGTGGGACCAGCCGATCCTATATAGACATAAATAAAGAGAGAAAACAAAGAGGTAAAGTCACTCTCACTCTGAATACACTGCTTTCACAGATCGCTGCTTCAGGGTCTGCCAAAGAGCAACAGGAACCCATTTCAAAGGCAGAGAGACAGCGGAAGCACATACCCAGCACTCTCACCATGGGCACACATTTTCAGTCTCCAGTGAAGAGTCAAGGAGCGAGCTCCTGTCAAATCACAGCAAACATACTCCAAATGTAATGGCTATTTGAATAAATAACCAATTACTCCGTGTGCGACACTGCTCCACCGATCCGACTGCGGGATACCAGCAAACTGTGGCGATCTTCCAGAGGAGGGCTTTGTACCACAGGCTGCAAAGGGACAAGACCGTAACTCTCCTTGGGCGAAGCATCCGCTCCGAAACGCGCTCAGCACCAGGAGGACGAGGCTTTGTGGAAGTACAGATCACACTGCAGGTAGCTGCCCTGCAGATCCCGAAGAGCAGCTCAGGAGAAATTGAGCCCTATGGCTGCCATGCTCCCGAAGAGAAAGGATTTTAAATACCTGATGGATAGGTTGTGTGCTCGTGGGGAATTTCAAACTGCAGGTGAACCATTTAGATCGCCTCTGGGCTGGAATGATCTAGGTCTTTGCCTTTCAGTAAAAATGAAGCAGAAGTCATTTTAACGAGGGAGGCAGACAACAATCTTGCACAGGAGATCAAAAACCTCACCAGATGTTTATTTCAAATGAAATTCAGAAGCCAGTACAAACCAGATTTTAAACACCGAATAATCCCTGCCATAATTAGCATGAGAAAAAACAGGAAAAAGGTTCCATCCTGCTGCTCTGAAACTCTCCAGGAATGTGCAGCGTTAGATTTTGTTCCTAGACTCTCTGGATGAGGACTTGATATATGAACAGCCCCACGCTGCAATCTGATGGCTGTTAAGCATGTTTCTCCCCTGTCCTACATGCTTTAGTGGATGCTCAACACACACATACGGGGGCACATCGCGTGAAGGAAGAATTTGACCTCCCTTGCCAAGACTACTCAAAATTATGGATTGAAAAGTGTCTAAAAACGTCAGTCCTAAATCTTAAACTTCTTTTTGCCTTGATACTTCATTGAATGCCTCCTGATTGTGTGAGCGCAGAACATTCAGGTGTCAATCGAAGTAGCTGGGGTGTTAGGCTGACAATGTCTCTGGAGAGAGGAAGAGAAGAGAGGACAGATTTCCAATAGCTCAGACACTGCTCTGTAAGAAAAGCTGCTACATATCAAGAGAGATAAATAAAGAGGGAAAGTAACATGCCAGAGAACTTTTACCAAGGTCACATCAGGATGCTGAACAGGACTCATATGCAGGGGAAGATTTAGATGCCTATTCCACTACATATATCCATTTGCTTATTGGCAACAACAGTCCTCATTAAACTAAACTGGTTCTAACCATGAAGGAAGGACATCGGGAAGACGATATCAGCTAGCAAACAGAAAAGGAAAACCAACAGAGCCAGGCCTGGATGGGTGCCCTCTGCAGCAAAACACAGCCCTACAGCAAGTGCAGACGAAGTGCACACCTCGGGAACAGGCGACAGTGGCTACCCCAGCCAAAAGGATGGACATTTCTGCTCTACCCGGTACTAATGGCTCCTGGCTTGCAGCGGAGAGGAGATTCTGTACCCATTTGGGCAGAAGCAGAACCGGGATGCCATCAGGAACAGGAGCTATTATGACTTAGCTGCTACGCAGGGTCACCTACACATTGCAGTTCCTCCTTGCTCTGAAATCAGGACTGTGGACACACGGCAGGTCCCTGCAGACCCGACCTTGCCACTGAGAAAAAGCCCTGCCCCTCAAATACCACATCAGTTGCTGCTGTGCCCTTAACAAAAGTCTTTCTTGGCCGTTTCAGCGATGTGAAAGACACGCTGGGCAAAATTTCAAGCTATGACAAAGTGATCTTATCAGTTCTGTGCTGTTCTCGCTACACAAGCCCCTGATTCAGCAGCATGTAATAAAATCTTCATTTGCATGAAAAGCACTCTCTGATCACAAAGTCTTCTGTTCAACAGTCCTCTTCCCATCTACAGCGTAAGATGCCAGCACCACCATCATTTTGCTGGTGACTAAGGTGGAATATTTTATTTATGCTTCATTTGGAGAGGCTCTCAACATTTTTAACACAAATTTTTCCTAAAACTCTAACAGTATTTTTGAATAACACAAAAGCCGCACACATCCGAACTCCAGCAGCACTGCAAAGCGCACATCCTATGCTTTCACCTGCACTTTTAAGAACACTTCAGTATCAGCACACGGTGACCATAAACAGTTCTAAAATGTCCGTAGCATTCAACAAGTCCAGTCTTTTCCAGTTTGCATTTACAGTGTTCGGTGTCATGACACGGAGCACTCGCAGAGGATCTATTTCAAAGGAAAAGAAGGTGTAGCCATGCAAAGAACAATGCTCTGCCTGCAGTAAGATTAATCGCTGTCATGGGAAACCAGTAAAAACAAGTATCTAGTTATCTTTCTTTACAAAGAGACTGTTAAAGCTTAACCGTGTTAGGAAACTTTTTCCTTTGGACCAAATCATGAGCCACATGGGCCACACACATACCAGCATGTGCAATTAACCAGCTCTCTCCTGATGCTGTGGGAGAAAGTCCACCGCTCCAGAGGTGGGCTGAAGCCTTAATACAATCCGCTCGTGCCCTCTCTCAATTAGAGATCTCTTACCAAGGCCAACCGCAGCTCCCTGTCCCAGGTAACAGCACCTCCCACTTTCAACTGTTTGCCAAAGTTAACCACATCCCACGTGTACACCCTGAAATCACACCGGGCTCTGAGCAAACTCAGTCGAAGCAGAAATACCTTTCATCACGTCAGCAGTGCCGTCCCCATTTAGAAACGTTTCCTTCCACGTTAATCCGGTGCCAAACGTTATGATGCATGCAGTGCTGATCCAGAAACGGTGCTCGTGATGCTGCTGCCTCCTGTCTACCACCGAACATCTAATCTAGCACACGGCCATGCAATGATGGCCCTGTGACAACAAGCACTTTAAATTGGGCAGCTCAGCAACACATGTACGCTGAATTTTTGAACAAGCTATTCTAAGCTGCTTTGCTTGCAATTTCTGGCCTGTACAGTTTGAAAGCACACGGTTCTGGCCCTCACAAAGAGCAGACCTGTAAATGACATCTTGAGGATTAAGCTGATTGAGATGCAATTTGCCTAGCAACCATTCATTAAGCAGAGTTCAGAAACAGGCCAGCAATCTATTCCACCTCCTTATCTGAGCAGTAAACAGATAACAGTCTCTACTGTGTCCTCTATCCTCCAGTTCAGACACGTTGTAAACAGATTTTTCAGAAGTTTAAACTCCTACGGTAAATTTCAGAGAACAATCCTGCTCTCCAAACATGAGGGGATTGGTCTCACCAAGCGCCTTACAAGAGCTAAACAGCTCTAGAACGAGCGTAATGCCAATCGAATGGTGAATGCATCTGCAGTTCCTGCACCTCCAGTATTTTCTCACGTCAAGCACTAAGAGCCCAACATAATCATTTCCAAAAAAAATAAGTAAAAAATTCGTAATCACGCAAGCATTTGGCATCACTATTCTGATCACTGGAAAAAACCAAACCAAACAACCCAAACTCAATAAAAATCTTATTCCCTTCCTTAGTCTTCTGGAAGGAATCGATTGGCACTTCCAAAGTCTTTGATAGAGGTTCCCCCCTTCAGAGAAGAAAATGAAAGTCACATCCTCCCTGCCATTAAGCACTTCTTCCTCATAAAGTAAGCAAGACGACATAAATGTCATCAGTGAAAATCAAACCAGCTAGTTGAGTTTGAAGAATTTAGCCGAAAAGATTAAGCGAAATCATGATTTTGCATAATTGTTTCTCTGCGAGAAACATCTGATAATATCCCATTCTGCTCCAAAATTAAACAGCAAAGATTAGCAGGGACATATTTAAGACTATATACCTGAATGGTTTTTCCTTTGGTGTACAGTTCTTCTGGGAAATCACTGTGACATACAGCATGCTATTACAATTAAATATGCAAGAAAGAAGAATTAAACTGACTATGAATAATTAATACCCTATAATACTACTTCATAAGGAAAGTCTGGCTGAATATTCCCGCAGATGAGAGATACCTAAACACGAGGCACATCAGAGCTGGCAGCTTTACTTTGAGGATGGAGTCTAAAACGCTGAGTAACTATATATATGGCTGCTACTCAACCCAAGAGGTGCCAGCCATCCGTGCCTGCCTTCTCCTGCGCGCTGCCTGGTGAGCTCTGGGAAAGCTGGGAGAAATGCAATGTAGAAACAGTCACTGCACTGCTCATCTACACCTCGGAGGTAACAGGCATCCCAAACACTTCCCACTGAAAAGTTTAAAGCAATTATCTGACTTCCCAGTAGAGAAAATAAAGCAACTATGATGCAACAATTGCCTTACATGATAAGATCAGGCTAAGCTTGTGAGAAAAAACAATTAAAAGGTTTGCAAGAGTAAGGAATGCAGCTTACTTTCCCAGGACCTCTCTTAACAAGAAAGATACCATCAACTCACAAAGCAGACCTTCCTGTTTCAAGTTTACTGTTTTGGAGGCTGCAGAACATCAACCATAGCAAAACCACAGCTGGGTGCCTGGGTAGAAACTCTCCATCTCCAGCACGACTCTTCTTTATGAGCTCCTAGTGAAAATGGCAATTAAAAACGTGAGCTTTTTCCATCAACTAGAAACCTTACATCACTTAACCTGGTATTTCCTGAAGTCCTCACAAAACTGTTTTTCAGCTCTTGGTGTTTTCCACCAAGACGCTGGTCAGGTGAGTTCTGTGCTAACTGATGCACTCCGCACTTGTTGCACACATTTAGCTGGAAATCCCCAGTTACCCCCAGTTTATCCAAGCAGCACAGCGTACAACCAACACCCCACCGCAGAGCACTGCCGCTACAGACAGACATCTGAAATCCAACCAACAGTTGCGATCACTAACGCGGAGAGCAGTGCACCACTGCTAAGTCTGCCGAAGGTGACAGCCCTACCAAGACCCGTCCCTCCCAGCTCAAATCCCCACGCTGCTCTGGCTGCCAGCTCCGCCAGGACAGTTTCGCTCCTACAGGATCCACCACTTTCTCCTCCTAAGCAAACACAAACCGGGGGTCTTTCTGCGCGCAGGCAAAGTCATGTTAGAAGTATGCTAGCTTAATATTAATTTTCCATTAAAAATTAATAGGACTAAATGAAGCTCGCGAGTCGGCAGGCACCAAGACGGTTATTTTGCTGATGCGCTTGTTGCCCAGAGGAGCGGGAGGCGAAGGATGGGCTGCAGTGTTTCTGCAGGATGATGGCCATGGGGTTCACGTGTCAGTCAGCACAGGTAGTGGGGGACTCTTCCTCACATCCCCAGCAGGATCCCGTGTTCTACCAGTGCTGCACCACTCTGACTCGGCCCCTGGTCAGAAACTGATGGGGGAGGTGGAACTAGTAAAGAGACCATCCTGGTGAAAACCTCGATATCTTCTTAGCGAGGTCAGTCTTCCAGGCACTGGCTCTGACCCACGCGTGCCCCTTTCTCACTGCCAGAATTAATCCCTTCGCCAATAAGCACCCTGCAAATACCCAGAGTTTACATAAGCCGAGTTTAACCTTCAGTCCTTATTAATGTTAACAGAATGGAAAAAATTAACCATGGTGCAACAAAAAAAGTCTGCATTTGCATTTCTAATTATACAAGAAAACACACCACGTGGCACTATTTCCAAGCACCTTGCTGGGAATGAAACAGCCAACGGACTGTGGCTTCCATTTTGAGCAGTAGATGCAAGAGCAACTGACATTGAGGTCTTCAGCACTAAGGGACCAGGACAGGAGAATTAAGGAAAATGAAGTGACGTATGTAAATGATGATAACAAAAATGTTAATAATTAGAAAAACAGTCACCTTTAAAATTTTAAATTTCACAATGTCTCCTACTTTTTAATGGCTTAGCCTACTTTTTCCAACCTAATTTGCATGATCAAAACAGGCCTCCTGCCAGGAAGCATTAAAATGGCAGCCCCCCCATTGAGACAAAACTCCCTTCCCCATACAAGAATGAAGGACTAATAACTATTCCCAAAACCATTTTAATCCATTAATGTTGTTTAGTAAACATTTATTTAGAATTACTGCAGCTATCAGATTTTTTTTTTTAATCACGCTCTACTAAAGCATTTTATAAAAGCCTTTGATGGAGGAGCAAGTGCCCCCACAAACACTTGTACCATCTCCAACCCGCTCCACAAAGCTGAGCACACTCCCGCTCCTGCTCTGCACCACTCTGAACATTTTCCATCCCAAAACCCCAAAGCATTTTCCAATACCAACCAGATAATTCCCAACAGCTCTTAGAGTGCCGGGCTGGGCAGCTGGAAGCACCCCATGCCAAGATGCTCAGAGCACTCAGACCAGAGTACACCAACCCCACCGACCTCTACACGTGGCAATTAATTCTATACGCTGAAAAAACCCCAGGCTAGTACGATAGTAGTATAAATCCCAATATTACTGATGTACTGAAGATTTGGATTCTGGTACAAATACAAAGTGCTTTATACAAATTTATCTGAGCTATGCGTTATCCTTTCCGTGCCATCTGCACAAAAACAGAGTTTTATCTAAGCGCTGGAAACTAAAATAAATTATTTTCTCCATATCTGTGATCTTGCCGGAGACAGACGCCACAAACCCGAGAGCTGGCTAGTGCTAGTGCAGGCTTGTCTAGTTAGAAATTAAATTATAACTGCATCAATATGATTTATTTTTAATAAAAAATAAGGCAAACCAGACCTTAATATTGAAATAGCCTCAGCCAGCACCCTCCCAGCCCACAGAAGACACAGCATATGGTGTTAAATTGTCCAGCTAAAACTGGGATTGGCATTGCCATTTCCCCTAATAATGAAGGCCACAATCAAGAGATACATTTTAATTGCCACATGTAATGAAAAGTACCTGCTCATTCTGCACTTGCTGTATTTATTGCTAACACAACACAGGACCGTGAGGCTCAGCAGGGTGTTTTCTGGTGCCCTGAGCTTTTCCACGTGGCCATGCCCCACCAGATCATTAAGAGCGAACTCGACTCCCCAGCCCCATGCAACAAATGGCACATCTCTGCCCACCCTGCACGAACTGCGTGAGGTTCTTGGGCTGCCTTTTTCAAAGCATCTCGTCCTGAGCAGGGACCTCACAGTAATTAGTACATTCTGATACTGGAAACTCAACTAATATGAGCACTGATCCCTCAAGACAGTATAGCCCAAGACTTGAAAAATGTGAGTCCCAGAAGAACCATGGTTTCTATCTTTAAAAGTCACCAGTAAATAAAGTATATTCTCCTAAACTGTTGCAAACAAGAGAAATTAATTTCTCCTGGTTGAATACATTCTCCAACCAAAGGCTGTGGCTAAAGGTTCATACAGGATCACTGAAAACACCAAAACTCATTCTATATATATATATTCTTACAGAGAGTAACTTCTAGCATCTGAACTCACTGCCATGAGACTGTAAAGGATTTTATTTGGCAAGTCAAGCCACCTATAGCACAGATTATAAACAACAAACACTGAACATTTTCAGATGCAACTTTCCTCCACAGACTGCGTTTTATGCACTTTCACTGGAAAAGTTACATCAGAATAAAAATCAGGTTTAATTGGCTCTTAAATAACTGAACAGCCACTTTGATTTTATTTCAATAGCAATAATTCATAACTGCAACAGCTGAAATCCTAGCACAGAATGACAAGTAAATAGAGCAGAACGCACTGCACCAGAGTACGAACGCCATGCGGTGAAAGGTGATTCTTCCTCAACTTTAAATGCGTCCCCATTTTATGGACATCACAAAGCTATGGCCATATAAATACTTAAGGGGTAAAATCTGTCAGCCCTGGGATGCTACACCGTGTATCAGCAGGAACTGCTCAACAAAGACCAAGGGAGGAGATGATCCTTACCCAACTAGAACTACTGGGAGAGTGGCTGGGATTTTAACTGTGGATGCAATTTCCCCTCACGCACACTAGATGGAAGTGTGTAAAATCTGAATTCTTTCCTGCCTCGACTTAAATTTATGTGGTTGGAGTGTTATGTGCCATACTGTCACATTTTGAGAAGCCTTCTTTTGGTTCTTCAATGGCAACTTCACTCATTGATAATCTGTAAGTAAAAAGATGCCCTGAAATACTGAACTAAGCTGTGTTGGAAATGAGCAGTAAATATGAGAGAATATACATCAGAAATATTAAATATATTATTCAGGCTAATTTCTAAAGTGCATGCATACCACTTCGAGAGTATTTAAATAATAATAATCACTAATGAGATCCTTCAGAGAAACCCAGATCCATTTTCTTAACATTCAGGCTTTTTTAACAAAATAATTCTAAAAATGCCACCTTGTCAATCAACAGAAACAGGGAATAGAAAACGTATAAAAGGTTTCGTAAGTGCTGTTGCAGTTTTGTCTGGGGAAAAAAAAAAACCAAACACCTAAATTTCTAGAAAATACAGGGAGAGGTATAGAGAGAAAAACCTGGAGTCTTGCAGAACAAGCTAAACACAGATCAGAGCAGCAGAGCAGCAACCCTGAATGGGATTAAATTACACACAAATCTTCCGGAAACGATCTTAAAAGTGACTTGTTCCAAAACAAGCCATTTCTAAGTTTAAACACTGAAGAGTTCACAGGAAAACTAAGAAAAAAAAAATAAAAATCAGGCAGTGGTGTGACCAGGAAAAAGGCACTGGAAGAGCCGTTTTCCCCTTGCCTGCTCTGGCCTTTTCACGTATTGATTTTTCTCCACCCTCATTCACAAATGCTCAGCATAGTTGTGAACAATTTAGAGTAAAAGGCTGCATGAATTACCAGCTCAAGGAACACATCACCCCTTCTAGGCAAAAGCTGAAGGCTTCTCTGTAGCTGAAGAAAAAAAAAAAACCCAACCCAGCATCAGAACAGCATTATGAACCAGAAGGGCTAGAAAACACCTAACTTTCCTTGTCCACAGTGAAGCCAAAACACACGACGTTCCTCTAACACAGAGGACAAAAAAAAAAAAATCAAGAAAAATGATAACAGAAGGATGAATGAAGAGCAACACTGGATACTAATAAAGTAGGCATGATGGGCTCTCCGTTCCAGATGTTAGAAGCATTATGTCTTTTCATTCCGGACTTAAAAAAACATTAGCAGCGGAGGAAGTTTGCTTTGGAGAGTGGCAGTATCTGAATAATTGATTTTTTTTTTCTTTTTTTTTTTTTTTTTATCAAATGGCTCATACAATCCTATTTCCACCCAACAGAATTTCAACCACATATACACATGGTATTGGCTCGAGACAGCAACTGTACGATGTTTTTTGAGGTGTTCCGCGTGCAGAAGCTGCCTACGGAGAGGAACAAGCGAGCGGCCACACAACGGCACCAGGAAAGGGCAGGACTGCGATAGGCGAGTCCTCTCCCAACGCACGCTCCAAGCTGAACACCACAAAGGCAAGGGGGAGGCAGAGGAAGAGCAGGATACAGCAAAGGCTACGCCGGGGTCCGGAAATGAGAAAAGAATCCACAGTGCTGAAGGGTGAGTTAGGCAATATTTTACCAAGTTAAAACATGTATGATTTCCAACCCCCCGCCCTTCTGCTGCCCTGTGCTCTCCCCATAGCACGAAGTGATCTTTCTCTACCAGGAGCCCCTCACCTACCATCTGGGAAGAAATCACCTGGGATGGCTGCACAGAGCTCCCATCTTAGCGGCAAAGCACAGGACAGGGAGACTGCCCGAGTACCAGAAGTGAAATTACAGAAAACAACTGGATGCCAGGTCCCCTCTGAGTAGCAAAGCATGTTGTTTCACCTATCTTCACTTGCTCTCACACGGTTCCCAAATTGGAAACAATCCAAATCCTGCTGGAAACAATATACGGCACCTTAATTGGGTTGGCTGCACTACGGACGTCAGCAACGCATCACTTGGTAGATTATTTTTTAACTTTTTTTTTTTTTTTTCTCCTCAATACTAAAAATAGTTTCACTTTCATGGTTCACCTTTTCTGCATCACATTACTAGTGACACCATAAGAAATTAAAAAACCACCTCACTCATTGGACGCCGAAGATGCTACAAAGCCCACTTGGGCTGGAGGCAGGATCTGTCACCTGATTCAAAAGTATTTTACTTAAAGGTTTGTCTCGGATGCATTGCATTTACAGAAAACCTGTTTTGTAACACATTTCCCTATAGCAAACCCATCTATTTAAAAGCCTAGAGCAGTTATTGCTAAATACATCATAACCCAGACGTTCCAATTCAACTGCTCTGCACATTCCACGCACAACCCCGCACGCAGACTCAGCAATGTGTGCGGGACTTAAGAGCTCACATTAAAAATCTCTCCCAGTTTTCAACCCAGCACACCCCCAGCATTACACCCTGCTCCTCCCTACCAAAGCCAGGCTGCAGCCAAACTACATCCTTGTGAAATTATTCCAGTAACGAAACATCACCAATTTCTTCACAAACCCTGGAAACTTGGGACTACTCTTCAAACACGGTATAAACAAGTTAAGCAATGTGAATATGCAAACTGTGCGTAATTCCTGCGCACAACGGGAGAATAATTATACTAACAACATATCAAATAGAAAACCACTGGAGAGGTGTGAAGAGACACCCAGAACGTACTGAATTGAGGAAAAGAGGTCTGCAGGGTCTGTGAAGCCACATCATCCATGGGCCTGAGTCGTCATCATTTTTTAAGTGCTCATTTAAATCAAATTACTAAAATTGTGGAAACCAGCAGCCAATGAATACACCAGACTCTGTCAGCTCCAGGTGTAGGGAAGATTAAGCGATGCCTATTTTGGATAGTAAGCTTAGCTTTTGAGGAATCCAACCTATTGGAAAAACATCTTTGGGCAGAATTAAAACCAACTCTTCCGGATGTCAGTCAGCAGGACGCCTTTTCAGGAGCTCTGCTCCTCCAGCAGCTGAATCAGTATTTAGAAAGTCATGTTTTTATAAAGAAAAGAGATGAATAGTGTGACAAACTCATGTTAGCATTCATATTCAAACTAACGCTCTGCAATTAGAAGAAAAGGCTGTTATGGTTAAGATTTTAATAGGAGTCACAAAATACAATGGGAAAATGGGGATATGGCATACCACATAAGGAATAAAAAATGAAATTTTTCACTTATCTTCCCAGTTTGAAAACATTTAAAATGCAGCAAATTGAAAATGGTGGGGTGATACACTCCATCAGAGATGCAGAAAGCTGTGGAGCTTTTACTCAGCTGCAGAAGCATCTTACCCCACACACAGCCTCAAAGGAGGCAGCAGGCCCCGGTCGCAGTCCGCACCGTAATGGAATGACCTGTTACTCAACTGCTGGGTGTAGTACCTCAGCGAACTGCACGCTCTTAAAGCAATTATTTAAAAGTTCTTGATCATCTGTTAAATAAATCAGGTAAGGCAGGTTGTAGCTATGTTCTCAGTGGTGTATTTAATAATTCCACAAATCCCAGACTCCTGGAAGTTACCGAGCTTTAGAGAAATACAGAACGGATGTTACTTCATCTCCCAGCTTCATAAATCAGTAACTCCCCTCACTGTTACCTCACTGGAGATGAGCGAGTCTGTAACATGTAGGATACAAAACATCTCAGCGATGGAGGCTTTAGGGTGAGGGCAGTCAAGGCAAGCCCCACCCCCTCCATTTCTTCCTCTTCCTCCTCCTCCTCCTCTCCCCACCTCCACGTGCCAACCAGTAACAAGTCGAGGTCAAAACCGAAGAATGAGATGAATGGAGGAATCAAGGTGAAAAAGAAAAGTACTGCACTGGAGAGGAAACGCCTACAGAACTTTCTATCCCACGTCCAGGCATTTCAGCGAGTGCAGGTGAGGACACGAGCAAAGGCTTCCGTGCAGTCTGCATTTCTGGGAAATACAGACACTTCAGTCCTCGACACAAATCCTCGCTTCTCCTCTTGATCTGGTAACAGTTCCCAAAAGCAAACGTAGATATGAAAGCTTATCTATCAGAGGACAACTTGAAACAAACACAAGTAAGGCTTAAAGGAAGGCAAATATCCAAGTTACAGCAAACATAAGGCCTCCTTAATTTTACATTTGGAGAAAAAAAAAAAAAAGAAATCGTGCTACGTGGACATTCTCCAATGTATTTTTGAACGTTATTAACAGAAATAGCACCCCAGGCTGTGCTCAAGCAGAAAAAGTGTGAATCTGCTTGCAATGTGAAGTGAGAGGGGGATCAAAAAATACCATCTTATTAAACGGTATTTATTTGGTGCTAATCGCATTATTTATTCAACTGAGAAGTTCACAACGTGACATAGGGGGAACCACAGGTAAGGTCACTACTTAATGTCAGTATCAAAGCTGATCCTTAACAGAATTTAAGCACCTGCCTTTTCTTTTATCTCAGCACAAAATGAGACTTTTTTTCTTTCTTTACACTTCAAAAGACATGCAACACAACAAAATATACGCCAAGCATGAAGGAACAGAGAGCATGCCAGCATCTTTCAGCAATCATCTTTTCCTTGTCATCCATTATGTCAGATTTATCTATTTTTGCTTAATTCTTGTTCCAGCAACACACATCCTTCCCCTCTCTAGACTATCAAGCTGGTTGGGCTTGAACTCAATATGGCTTCTTAATATAATTGAGAAATACTGAAAATATTTGAAGCGATGCTTGTAAATTACAGCCTATTCATCAACCCCTCTTCCAGCTCCAACTCAACCTGTGACTCCTCCAGAAAAGGCTCAATCTCTGATTTCTTTGCTTCAGAAATTCTACCCAACTCTGCACAGTGTAAATACAATTTTTAAAATAAACAGCTTCTCTTTTATGGAAGCATTTTTTCCACAAGCGTAGATGCCGCCTCTACCGCAAATCCTACCCTCTGCTTTTTTTCTGACACTTGCTTTTGATCTAAACCTTCCTCAACTAAAAATCCCCGGTCAGTTAATTCACCACTGTTTGCTTTCTGTTGCCATTGTTTTTTACCCCAGAGCTTTTGGACTCTCTGGACCAACTCTACAGGACACCAGACCCCCCTGAACACTCTCTCATCTTTTGGCCCCGCTCCCTCC
>JAAGNO010026792.1:19634-33055 GCA_033439905.1 Ceryle rudis | reverse complement strand
AGGCTAAACAGCCCCAGGGCTCTCAGCCTTTCCCCATCAGAGAGATGTTCCAGTCCCTTCAGCATCTTTGTAGCCTCTGCTGGACTCTCTCTGGTATTTCCCTGTCTCTCTTGAACTGGGGAGCCCAGAGCTGGACACAACACTCCAGACGTGGTCTCACTAATGCAGAGTAGAGGGGGAGGAGAACCTGCCTTGACCTGCTCACCACTTTTCTTTATGCACCCCAGGAGACCATTTGCCTTCCTGGCCCCAAGGGCCCCTTGCTGTCCCATGGCTGTCCCTCCTCCCAGCCCATCCCTTCTGACCCAAACCATTCCATGATTCTAACAGAGAACACAAGACAGATATGTGAAAAGCAGCCTGAATTACATGTAAATGAGTGCTAATTCCTATTTGTGAATACTAATTTCCCCCTCTCAATTGCAGACTTCCGTTATATTTGATATCAAGCTGAAAGGAGAATTTGATGGGTCTGCTACCATCCACCAGTTTGTACTCCCCCCTCGATCAATACAGCCCTATCAAATCCCTGTAGCAGGTATGTGTAATAAACATCTTACCCCTGTTCTTACCTAAAGGTAACGGCTGGCACACAGGAGTGCTTCTGGTTTGAGGAGGCTGGCTACTAACACTTGTATTATATATGTCTAGGAGAGGGTAAGGAAGGAGGAAGAGAAGGAGTTTGTTCTCAGTTTGCACATACTATAGAAAAGTTGCTGTTTAAGGTACATTCCTTAGTACTTAAAAGTGTGAAAACGAGGGGGGAGCAGTGGTGGGGTGTTTTTGGCTGCAGCTGTAAAAGCTTGTCTATGCTCAAAAGCACCTGCTGGTTCTCCAGCTTGTCGTGCCAATTTGACTTCCTAGGTCACACAAAGAGGCTGAAAGACAATCCAAGCTTAAAATCAAGTTTAGATGCAATAGAGATCAAGGTTAAGGCTTCAGCACTTAAGTTCTTCTCAGATTAGCTTTGTGATTGCCCTTCAAAAGCTCTTAACATCTGCAGTGTGAAGTCTCTCCTAAAAAGCAGGGCTGATGAACCTGGGGGTGGAGGTTTGTACCAAAGCTTAGGCTCAGCCTCCCTTTTTGGGAACTGAAGAATTACAGTACTAGAAATGGAATACTCCTGCAGGCATGAGTTCACGGGGAGAAGCAATCATCTTTTGAAGGATGTTTGCCTTCCCCCAGCATCAGCTGGGTGTGTACCTGTGTGCCTAGGGGCTGCAGGACTGCTAGACACGGGCTAATTGGGTGCAATTGCTTTGCTGTCAGTGTAGGAGAGCTGCTCTGGTAGTACTGTTCTTCACCTGATGTTAATTTTTCCACAGGTCCAGCTTCTGTGACAAGTCAGGCTCCCGTTCCATGTAAACTCTGTATCCTTTAACTGCTCGGGAAGTGCCAGGGTCTGGGGAAGCCTCATTCTCTGTACGGAGCATGGGAGAAGCGAGTGTTTGTTACCTGGGCCCCAGCCCAGCTTTAGCTCATTATGCATATTTACTTCAAAACATAATTGCATGCTTCATGAGAGGGTAATACATTCAAAGATGTAAATGAATTTAGTGTAATACCATTTAACAACGATCAGGTGAGATGCACCCATGAGATTACTGACTGGATACACCATGAAATCGAAGCTGGAATTCCAAGAATATGGTTCACACCTCACTCATTTACTGTCACCTCTTCTCATCCCTTAGTGGGATCTGCTTCAGTAATGGGAATGTAGCAGCAACAATTTGGAATCTATGTTCAGAGGGATGTTAGAACTTTAACAATCAGATTCTTCTTCTTGGATTGTCTTTCAACCCGACATCATCATCAGTGCGAGTGAAGGTAAGTGGAGAGCTCGGTCTCAGGGGGTGGCTCCTTTATACCTTCAGTGCACAAAGCAACTCCAGCCAAGGGTGCCAGAGCAGATGCTTCAGTAAGAGGAGTGCTTGTGGCAGGGATAAGTGAGGATGATCATCTCTCTACTACAGCTTCTCAGGGGGGGATTCTGCTCTAAAACGTAGACCTAGGAAAGCAAATCAGTCAATCTAGCCCTGTTCTCATTGCAAGGGGAAGAGTTAGACGTCTAGGCTACGCTATAAGGCAATTCACTTGGTTTTCTTCCTTTAAATCAAGGTTACCTCTGGAGTCTTCAAGTGAAACTTGAACCTGTAGTTGACCTCTTGCTAGATAAAGGAAAGCTAATGGATTTCCTTCTGCAAAGGAAAGAATGCAAAATGGTTATCCTAGCTGTGTGCTCTCAAAGTAAGTTCATCTGCTTGGTCCATCTTTTGAAAGCAGACTCCTGCTTATTCATAAATACACAGCTGAGCTGGTCTGAGACTTGAGATGACTTGTGAAGCTGGCTTGGTGCTGTAAGATGTCATTCGCCTCGATTACCCTCAGTCAGCCTTCATGCTGTTAACTAATTCCTTTAGAAAGTATTCAAATTCCACCCCCCCTTCCAGTTAAATTACATCCGCCATGACGGAAAGCGTGCGTTTCAAGCTTACGGTAGAGTTCGCCTATTGAAAGAGCCAACACTAAAGCCTCTGGTTACTTCTCACAGTTGTTTTTTTCCTTTTTCTCTTTTCAGTGCTCAGTGAGCCAGAAAGGGGATCACTGTCTGTGATTGCAACAGTTTTTGACAAACTGAATCACGAATACAAGAAGTACCTGGAAGCTGAGCAAAGCTATGCTATGGTAAACCACGTTAGCTACAGCAGCTTACAGAGCTCAGAGGATAGCTGTTTTCTTTTCAGAGTGTGTCACAGGGAAGGCCTGGTCTTTTCTACTTAAATAATTCAGGTCATGCCTCTTGAAGGTGCACTGCAACCTCCAGTTAGCGCTGTGGGGGCAGGTGCTGCGTAGCTCCTCTCCAGGGTGACAAGTAACATACCCCAGGGCTTGAAAGCAGAGAGGGGAGAAGCTGAAAGAGCAGACTGGAATCCATCGCTACCACAACAGTTTCCAAAGCCCTGATTTCATGGCACGCTCTACCCCTGCACAACATCTGCAGCCCTGATGCGCCTCAGTTGCTTCAGTTAAAAGGCCAAGTTGAAGCAGTAATTTATAGTGCAGCTATATACAGAAAGTCCTCCTAAGGCTGAGGGCCTGTGGCAGTAGAGTAAGCTTGATTCATCAGGCTTTGAGGTGTGCAATAGCAGCTACACTTAGGTACTTTTAAACTAAGTTTGAAACTTAACATGAAAGCCCAGACTGAACAGAATATATCCAGTTACCATTACCACAGATGTGGTTTCTCAGTAGCAAAACATGTTTATCATTATATTCCCAGGGGAAAACAGTCTCTGTGCAGCCAAGACTGATGACAGTGCTACAGTTTTCTCCTAAAAAGGCTTTCTTCTTGTAGGTGGTAGAAGCAGGCCTGAGTAGAAGCAACCCCCCCCTGAAACGTCCGGTCCGCACTCAGGCGGTTATTGACCAGTCGGACATGTACACACACGTTTTATCTGTGTTTACAGAGAAGAAGGTAAGCTCACACCATGCTAGCCTGGCAGTAGTGTCAGAGCAGCAGACACTTTTACCAGTGGAGCCTACAGAAGGCTTTATTTATTGTCAGGATGAGGGGATTTTAATGCCCATTCTTGCAGGCTTGTCATCAACAAGGGAGGCTATGCGAGTTCCACCTAATGCTTTTTTCTTGTCCAGGAAGCACCTCATAAGTTCACTATAGCAGTCCTGATGGAATACATTCGCTCCCTTAATCAGTTCCAGATCGCAGTTCAGGTAGAGTACTTCCATGCCAAGTATCTCCCCTCACTCCATGAAATCACATGGAGTTTCAGGCCAGTCTCGGTCACGCGTCTAAATCCCATACCCTACAACTTTCTAGATGGCAAAAAGTGCTATTTGAGACATACCTTTGGTCTTCTTCCTCCATTCACAGCACTACCTGTATGAGCTGGTCATCAAAACCCTCGTTCAACACAACTTGTTCTACATGCTCCATCAGTTTCTGCAGTACCACGTGCTCAGCGACTCAAAGCCTTTGGTACGTAAGACAAGTTGCTTCACTGGGCTAGTGATGGAGGGGGGGAAGACTTCAGAATTGTAAGGTTATTTCTGTTTTTGCCCCAGGCTTGTCTATTACTGTCCCTGGAAAGCATTTACCCTCCTGCACATCAGCTCTCTCTCGACATGTTAAAAGTAAGCATTTCAGACTCTATTAACTCCATGTCACACGTGACTTAGACTTGTCAAGCAGCTTACCTGTCAAGCAGCTTACCTGACCAGCTTGAAGTGACTAGCTAGTATCTGAGTCCTACGTTAGGAACATAGTCTTACAGCTGTGATTGACTTCACAGAGACTTTCCACAGCAAATGATGAAATAGTGGAAGTTCTGTTGTCCAAACACCAAGTTTTGGCTGCCTTGAGATTCATCAGGGGTATTGGAGGACACGACAGCATTTCAGCCCGCAAATTCCTTGATGCAGCAAAACAAGCAGAAGATGACATGCTTTTCTATACTATATTCAGATTCTTTGAACAAAGAAACCAGCGGTTACGGGGAAACCCTAGTTTCACACCAGGTAAGCAGTTAAACCGAGATACCCAGTTGTGCAAACAGAACTAAGAGTCGTTTCACTTCCACTCCAGCCCAGTCTGTATCCTAAGATGGAACTCTTGGTGAATTTTAGCCCATATTTTAGGCTCACCTTTGAGCATAGTTCCAAAGTTAACTCACCTCTACACTGCACTCGGGCACAGACAGGCAAAGCCCAACAGGAACCTGCAGATGAAGGTAACCCGTGGCTTGCAGCGTTTTGTTTGGCAAAGCCATTATCTCCCATTAGTGCTTGCTCCTGAAGCCAAGGAAGTGGGTCAAGAAAGCTTCAGTTTCAGGTGTCCATTTGCACAGATCACAGAAATTCAGGGCTTGTTCTATACTGCAGTTCCTCACGCTTTAACTACACCACTCAGCTGCTTGCAGGGGCCCTGTGTGTTAATGCCCAGCGAGGCTATAGGCACAGAATGCCGCTCCGAGATCTGTCAGTAAAGAACTCTCCTGGACATGGATCTGCTGGTGAGATACAAGAACTGGGAGCCCCGTGCTCCGCCCCAAGAATACCTGTCACAGGGCTGGAGATACCTCAGTATTTCACTGCGTTAAAGTTGTTACAAGTCCTTTACTCGTTAAAGGAGTAGGACTTATAAACTGAGAAGTGAAATCACACAATCTTGCTTCTCTGTTCTAGTTTACGTTAACATGAACTTTTATTTTGCCTCCCCTTAGGTGAGCACTGTGAAGAACATGTCACCTTCTTCAAACAAGTTTTTGGAGAACAAGCTCTTATGAAACCCACAACGTTCTGAAAGACTCTTCCACTGAAATGTATAAACTTAATTTATTGCATTTAAGTAGATTTTTGAACTACAAAATTGCTATTTTATAATAAAGTATATACAAGACATTTTGGCAAATAGTACTAAAAATATTACAACTTGTGATGGCTTCCCCCTAAAAATAGAGACAAAAATTGCATTGACCTGCATTTAAAATTAGTGTCAGTGGTTTAGCAGTCCATTCTCTTACACGTCACCTCGGTTTCATTGACAGACAAGCCTTTCAACTCACAATACAGCTGGTTTAGGTTTCTAGAAGAAAAAGAAAGATGCAACCTCTTGAAAACAGAAGTGTTTTAGTGATCTTAACACATCTAGTTTTAGTAATACTGTTACACGAGCCCCAGACAGCATTTCCTGAGTTTAAAGCTACGTCCGAAGCTGCAGCTGGTTATCTTCTGGGTGGATCGGTGCAGGAGTCAAGGCGGTGTTACAGTGCGATAGTCAAACATTTGCTGCACTTCGGCTCTTAAGAGGAGTTGGGCCTAAGACACAGTTCATCAAGTCCACTGAACACTGTTAAAAACTAGAAGTAGAGGAGCCTCTCCCGTTCCGTACCTCTGGTCCTCTCTTGTGCAGCACGAGTTTTAGCTTTATTTACTGACGGGCCTGAGGGAGAGAAAAACATTGCAACACATCAGTCAACAAGAAGCGTGCATCACGTTGTCTACATCCAGGTTACCAGCAGTGAGACTTCAGAAACGCGATTCCGCTCTGCTCTCAACTGGTGGCAGCAGCAGCAAGGGCAGTAGATGACTCCCCAGCAGTCTCAGACCCCTAAGTAAGGCTCAGTTCAAGTCTGCTTTTCAGAACTACACCAGAGACATGGGCTTCCCAATTCAAAAGGACAGCGGTAAGCCCAGCCTCGCTGCAAAGCAAGACTGTTTCTTGCAGGAACAGTGTCCCAGAGCAGCTCTGCTGCTTCCACCCACCAGCTGGTCCCCAGGTTTAGAGACTTTGATGCTGCTGCTGTCTGTTGGGCCACGGGGGCCTACAGAGCCACCTCCCCGAAGGGCAGCAGGTGGGGCTGGGGCAGTTGAGCACGGCTGTAATGTGAGTTTGCAGTGCCACGAGGCAGCCCTTCTGGTTCAACAGACCAGCTACTTGAGCGAGAGGCACATGCGAGTCCTGCTTTTTATCTCTGCAAACCTTTCCCCTTCACGGAGAAAGTGTCCACGGGTAGCCAGCTATTTTTGTTTGAAGTGTGTTTGCTTTAGAGCAGACTGTCACATCTTACCTATGTAACTAAGCAGAACTGGAAGAAATATTAGTCCGTGTGTTGCTCCGAGCAGAACCATAGCTAGATACATCCTGAAGTAGAATACCTTGAAGATCTGAGATTTGGAAAAAGCCAGTACTACAATTCCTCCAAATTTGGTCAGTGTGATACCACTGAAAACCTGTCAATAAAAAAGTGTTTGAGTGACAAGTAGGGTTTTCCATAACTCTTATGCAATTGGAGGCTCCTTTGGCAGGGTACCTCATTACTTGTTAGTCCTTCGAACCAAACCCAAAAGCTACTCAGGAGGAGTTCGGCTTCTCAGTCCCACTAGAAACTGACCCTACAGGCCAGGCTCGGTGCGACTGCAGGTCCACTCTAACCTGTGAGGCCACCTAGCTGAATTTAACTTGGGGAGATACGCAGATGAAAGCCATCACGGGAAGTAACCTACATTCCAGTGAAGTTCCTTACTTGGGTCCAGTAAAAGCATCACCAGAACAGTCTATTCCAACCCCATCCCCACCACTTCTTAGTCCAAGCGTCATGACAGTACTGCCTAAATACCGAGCCCTGCTTGGGTCCCCAAAGCTCCAGTTGCATCCCATACTCAGAACCACCTTTCCTAGTTACCTCCGAGTATTTGCAAGAGAGAAGCACTTTAACAGAATAATTTGAGGTTAATCCAAACTACTAGTTCAGCTAAAGCTAGTTAGAACTACTTCTGTTCTCTACTATTGATGTTACTGCTGTCCAGACTGAAAAACTGGAGGTTTGCTCACCCCTGTTACTAGTAGAAACCTTGGCCGACCTGTAGGAGGTTGAAGTATTCGACAGAGAGGCCAGGCCATCCTTACAGACTATGCCAATAGCCTCACATCAGAACGTTGTAACTCGGCTACTCCTTCCCCCCAGAGAGCAGATACTTACTGAACTGCCCATGTGAGACAGAGCTTCTTGCGCACGTTCTACTCTGCTGCCCTTAGTACTAACAGTGAATGCTCTTGTCACGTGACTGCAGAATTCCACAGCGATACCACAGCACTAGAGGGAAGAGAAGCATTCAGATAAGCACTTTGATAAGGTCTCTTCTCTGAACTCCAGACAGACAGGAGAGGTTCTGGCAGCTGTGTTCACTTCCCAGGGTTAAAGTGTCATTGGAAGGTAAAGAGTATTGCTTTCTAGAGCCTGCTGCAGGTACTGTGTGGCATTTTACCACCAGTCATTATTATGGACAGTTAATCTGATGAAACAGGAATCGGAACGTGAGAACATTCTGGAAGACAAAAGTTTCTTGATGCTGAAAGGAGCAGGCTTCAATGCAGAGCACGCAGCAAACACAGAAAGCAGTTTACAGCTATTAGCTGCAATAACAGCACGCTGAATATACGAGCTGATTTGACAGTGGGGAAGTTCAGCTGATTAAACAGCCATCTACGCCACCACCGAGTGAGCGGCTGGCAAGCCCTGACCTTATCTAGCAGGCAGGCTCGCATGAACACGCACCTGGCTGGAACAGGGGGCAGCAGTTTTACACTCGGCTTTCTTAGATCTGCAATAAATCTCCAGAGAGCAAAGAAAGCCAGAGCTCCAGCACTCAGCTGTTGCTTCCCAAGTTCCAGAGTGTTTCACCAAGGCACTCGCTGCCCAAGTGATTTCACTCGTTTACGCAGGGACAATACTGGTGTTAACACATCAGATCTGCTCTGTGGAACAGAAATACAGCTGGAGCCTTCACACCGGCCAGCGTATCCTTACCTTAGGCACAAGCCACCTCTGCTGATGTGCAACAGCACCTAGCACGTACGGCAGCAATGACACAACTGCTGCTGCAGAGCAGAAGAGCTCACCACCAGCTGCAGTACAGCTTACAGTTCAACTGCTGAGTCTTATCAGTACTGGGACGGGTTGTCAGAACAAGCCTGTTTTGTGCACACCGAGATCTATTAAGATAAGCACTGGAACAGTAGTGGAACTGTCAGAGTTCAGGAGAAAAATGCTACTCAGAATATAGACATAAGACACCCAGAACCATACAGGACTTGGAAGTGGAAGCAGAAGGTCTCATTAACTTACCATGACAAGGTTTACTAATGAAACAGCATTCAAGCTGATGCCCCAGAGCCACATCACTCCAAACATGTTGATGATTATCATAGCAATAGTTATTGAAACGACAGCAGCAGCCCATACTTCAAACCCAAGCAGCACAGTTGTCACCAAAAATATTGATCCCAAGGAGACGCAGAGGTTAAAGACAGCATCATGCACAATTGTCAAGTACTGTTCATAGAAGACATAAAACACGCTGGGGAAAGAAGAGAAGTCAGTTAGCCATCTTCTTGTTGCATGCTAATACTAGGTCAGCTTCTGTGCTAAGGATATAGTTCTTGCCTCTTTAGAGAGGTCACCAACAGGAGCTGGCTTCCTGGCATCAGTGGAATGATTCCTGCAGAGCACTGGCTGCTCTGTGGCTCTTGACTAACACTTCAAATAGAGGTGGTACCTGGAAGTCAGGGTAATTGCCCCACTTTAATATAAGCAGCTAGAGTGGCTGCAGAAGGTAGCTCCTCCGACCAACCGTGGTGTCTGCAGGAACTCCTGCAAAGGGTCTGCACTGATTCCCTGAGCAGTGAGACCATAAGGATGGATAGGATTCTTTGAAGCAAAGAGACCGGTACTGCAGCTGTGCAGACACCCATTCCAACTCAATTTCCCCATGGTACCCTTACCAAGTGTTTAGTATGTTCATCACGCAAGCATTAGACAAGCTGTATTTGACATGACTGCTGCCTTAGCTTGAAGTTTGTATAACTTAAGTTTGAAGTCAATAAATTCACAGTACAGCCTGCAACAGCCCAGGTCAGAGCTCACCGCATCTGCTGGCGTCAGAAATATTAAACCCCGCTATGAGAGCTAGGAAGGGCCTGAGCTGAAGCCAGAGCTACCTTCATAGTGAAGGACAGCTTTGATGTGAGTTAATCAACCACAGCAAAGTGAAGTTACTGCTGTGGCTGTAAGTTGTATTTTTGTGGTGTTAGCAGATGTTCCGAACACCTCCCGCTTGACAAAGCTCAAGACCCAATCTCCAAGGTGTTATTAACAGCAGGTTCTCAGTTCCTCAAGCGGAGTATTTGTCACTAAGGCAAGAAAGATCTAAGCGTACCTGTATGGAAACACCCGGTAGTTCTTCTCTTTGATGCCCATGGTTTCAGTAATGTTCTCTGCTATAGCCCGAGCTTGCTTCATAGCATCAATAAAATCAGATGATGTTTTCAGCACAGTATGGTAAGTCATAAAATAAGTAGCTCCGACATCAGATCTGTTGTTTATAAAGTTGACAGCAGAACTATATGCAGCATGTCCTCTATATAAAGACAGGAACAATTTAGATGTCAGTGTCTGGGAGCACCAGTCAAATTGATTGGCTTTTCTAATTTGGAAACAAGATTGTAACAGTTTCCAACTTACAATCAGCTTCCAAAACTGACAAAAGCTTCCGAGGACAATACATTCCAAGACTGCACAGGATACACTAGAACACCGACTACCAAAGTTTTCTTTTGTACAGGGGAAAGCTGCTGTTTCACTTAAACTGACGACACATTTGTTTTCCCAGTTTTGTTTCAAAAAATGCTACAGACCAGGGGAGATGTCAGTGTTTGTAGGATACCCAGCCTCGCAGCCATGGAAGAGTCACGCTTCCAGAGCGAGTGTCTTTGACACAGCGGTCCAAGACAAGATTTAGAGGGTATGGCTCTTACCCTTTGCCACATTTAGGATTAGGGTTGTCTGACAGGAACATTGGCAAAAACTTCATGAAGTCTTTGCCTTGTGGTCTCTGCTTGCCTTCTGGAGTCAGCGGTCGACAACGAGTGCAGGATGAATTGGTGACTGAGGAGATACAGGAAGAAGGTCAGCTACAGGATCAAGCGTTCCTCGTCATAACACTAGTAACTTCTGACTTGCAATACTACAGGAAACAGTTCCATAAAAAAAGGCATTTTCACTGATGGAATAACTGATCAGCCCTGAAGTTCTGTATAAAATTTGTAGTCCTTTATAATTTCATTACTACTAAAGCAAGGGCCACCAGAGAACTCAGCTACTGGTGCACTGTCTACAGGAGACTCGAGGGGAATTACATCAAACTGAAGGATCTGAACAAACGCAGAGCACTAAGTTTGTGTGCTCTAGTGAAACCAACTGAAGGAACAACATTTCCACAAGGTGTTATTTTCAGACTAGTCATTACAGTGGCTGTCTTAAACATTCTGCTGGAATGCTGCAGGTTGAAGCTCACTCAAACTGCAGCTCAAGCAAATTAGAGGGCAACTCAAGAGATGCCCGCTCACAGTAAGAAGAGATACTCACTCAACTCGTACTGCAGTGAAGTGTCTTAGCTGTGAAACTTACGATCCAAGCTAATCCCCTAGCAACAAGAGGGATGCTCATACCTGAAGCATTGCAAAACTGTCCGGTGGTATTGTAGACTCTGCAACAGGATGACTGTGGCTTCACCCAGTCAAAGTAGTCATCAATCCAGGATGATGGGGCATAGCCTATCCTCGTGCTAATAAAATAATGTAGCATACACATCATCAGTGATTTTGTGTTTTGACACAGCCCTTGATTTCTCCAGGGCTGACTTGTACCGCGTCAACAAATTCTGGTCCAGCTACCTAGCTCTGCATGTCCCTTGCTCAGTGCCCATCCAATAGCCAGTTTTGTTCATAACACTACAGCTAGCGAACAGCAGGAGCTTCTTCCCTGTGTTCAAGTTCCACTGCCAAGCTCAGCTTTCCCTTCCCCGTCCACTCTGTGCCTCATCCAGATACCACTGCCTCGGTTTCAGAGCAAGGCTCCTCCTTCAGCTAGGCTGAAGTAAAAGCACTGAGCTGCAGTGGAAGGAATCACAAAGAGACTTTCTTTGCTTGTTAACTACTGCACTCGATACAATTCCTGCTTAGCCTCACCAGGCCAGTTTATCCAGCAGGTTTAGAGGCTAAGCAGGCAAGTCATTTTCCAGGAATTCTTAAACCATACTCAGTATGGTTTCCATGAGTTTTTCTTCCTACCATTCCCAGATTCCTTGAAGGATCGAGTCCCTTTCAAACCCAAGTACAACAATATATCCTGCCAGTCCAGAGAGGTTTGTCCTCATTCTAGGAGACCGCCACAGCTTCTTCCTTTCCATACCCCCTGCCCCCAGCCAAGACCACACTATAAAGCAAGTATAACAGAGTGTCAAGCTGTAGAATCAACAGCCGAGCCTGGACTAATTAAAAGAACACACTGGTCAGCTACATCTCTTCCATGCTACCATGCAGATAAAAGCACGAGAGACTTACTAGCTACTGATTTCTGCAGCATTGAAGATTTGCTGGACAAGTGAGTCATTATTGCATCCCATTCCACCACACACCATGTTTTGCCCTTCTAAAGAGGTATAGTTGTGCCCTTCTTCTAGGACAAAGTAGACTGGAGGACCTGCATGCAAGTACTTGCTGAGGTGGCTGAAGTAATCCATTACATAGGAGTCCTTAAAGGGAAAGTTTGGAGTTATTACGTAACATTTGAAGTCACCCAAGGAGATAACAAGGTTTCAATTCAGCCACGAAGAGTGATGTAATCTTAAAACTTACATCTGGCATTGAAAGGGACTGATCCAGTCCAATCTCTACGTTGTGCACAACTGCTGCGCTGAATGACAGAACACCCACAAACACTGCAACCTGCAAAACACCAAGTGCATGAAAGCAAGGACTGCCCAGAAACAACAAGCAATTGAAGTAATTTACTAAGCTAATAGGAACCATGCAAAGAGGCTTTGGTTTAAGTACACGACCCCGGCTTCGCACAACAGAAGTAAAACCTTGCTACTCAGAGGTCCCTTTGGAGCTGTAAGAGAAAATTTATACTTAGAAGGCAGCAGCAAAAAAGATATGCCCCGTGCCTTCTGGAAGTAGGCACGGTAACCTCAAGCAGTCACATTCAGCAACACCACTCTAGATTAACACAGTGTAGAAACCAACATGTGCTGACTTTTGACATACACCTAATGTGACTCGGTTGTCAGTAAGGCAAGTCTTAAACCTGGACCTTGGACAATCTAAGGTCAAGCCTCTTATTTACTAGAAACACTCTCGCAGTTACAAAAGCTTATTCCGGTAATAATGCTGAAAGCAAAAATCCTAGCAGCTTTGTTTGCTTCACTGTGGGGAAGATTTTTTGTTAGTACGAGACTTTGAGGCTCGCTCCACTTCTGCTCACTGTAGAGAGAATACACGTACCACTATGGGTCTCATCCAATCCTTAAGCAGATATGGAGAATACATGTTTTTGAAGAACAGAAATAAGATGCTCTCGGAACGCTGGCCTCCACTCATTTCTTCATTGCTTTTGATGCAACACAGAATATCCAGTCTATTCCTCTGAAAATAGATGAAGTGCCACATTTAGTACAGCTCTGCAGAAGATGCCGTCTCTATTACACTGCAGTTCCAGGTGCATTTGTACTCACCTCTTGACGCTTAATATCCAAGCCCAGGAGACTTACAAAGCAAGTGACTTGAAGAATAAAGTCTATGAGCACAGCCATTCCAGCAAAAAGGGAGAACGTGCGAACCGCTGGCATCGTAGACAGTGTCCCTGGAGGAAATGACCCAGTTCATTACACAAGCAAACTCCCTTCTTAGAAATGTAGGGGCACTTTCTAGACAGATATCCAATTTAAGTGTCATAGGACAGAGAGATGTTCTCTTAGAATCACAGCATGGTAGGGGTTGGAAGGGACCTCTGGAGATCAGCGAGTCCAACCCCCCTGCCAGAGCAGGGTCACCCAGGGCA
>JAAGNO010026792.1:0-19534 GCA_033439905.1 Ceryle rudis | reverse complement strand
GAGCCTGGCCCCTTCTGCTTGACCCCCACCCTGCAGAGATTTGTAACCATTCATCAGCTCCCCTCTCAGGCTTCTCTTCTCCAGGCTAAACAGCCCCAGGGCTCTCAGCCTTTCCCCATCAGAGAGATGTTCCAGCCCCTTCATCATCCTTGTAGCCTCCATTGGACTCTCTGCAGTGCATAGAACACCAATCGTATGAGCCTGGCTACAACTGCTGTCTTTGACCTGTTTGACAGCATTAAGGCTGCACAAAGAAGTGAGCAGCTTTAAGACACTTCTCAATTCCAAAGTCACTAGCCCTGCACAGGCTGTCTAAGAGGGTAGTTGAGGAAGAAGTGCTGTCAAGCAAGATCTGGCTTCAACATTAAGCCACTTAGTGCAAGCTGGACCAACAGCAAGTTCACTCCAAGCAAACAAGTTCATTATGAGAGAAGGGTCCATTTATACTTGAAGGGTAACAAAAGATACCACTAAAACGTGCTGTAAGTGAACCTCAATCTGTCACTGGGGCATTCTTCCAAGCAGTGGCAAGATGACTGAATGCAATACAGGAGTTCGTAGTATCTCAAACATCAGGGTGTATTAAGGTCAACATTTCTAGTGACTGACAAGTCTAAAAGTTGCAGCTTTGCAAGATGCTCTTTCAAGAGCTTGACAGATTCACTCTGAGCCACTGGCACAGTTAAAGTACTACAACGCCCACCCCCAGCAGAGGTCAAGTTAAACTTGGTTATAGCACTCGCCACCTAAGCTAAACTTCATCTACAAATGCTTGCTTTGCTCTATTTTAGTTTTGCATTTATTCTTGCAACATGCACTTGTGGCAAGACCCTTGACTTCAAATACTAAACAAGACTTACCAAGAAAGAATGCCACAGTCTCCGAAAAAGATGAGAGGAACATACTGGGTGCCACATCTCCCAAGACTCTGCCAATCTGTTTATCCAGAGTTTCACCCTGAAGACGCTCATCTCTCTGGTTTAAGGCAGTAAGTTATAATTAGGAAACATGCAATTTAGGAAGTGCTTTTATATAGCTTAAAAAAAAATCCAAACCAACAACCACCACTTTCAAACATCCCAAGCTCTCTCTTATCATTTTCACTGCATTAATGGGAATTAAATTCAAAAAGCAGATTCTCTACTGCAAAAGCAGCATGAACATCCCGTTGCTTTGCTTCAGAGCGCAGAAGCCAGTTCAGTGCTTCAGCTAGAACCACGCACTTGCCAGAAGCAGCGCCAGTTTCAGGAGGTTATTGAGCTTGTCAAAATAGAAAGGCAATTACCCACCGAGACAGTGTCAGAAGTCCCGTGCCTGAAGCACGTAGTATAGTCTGTGATTACTGCTCGAAGTACACCAAAATTACATGTGATCAAAACAGTCAGGTTCCACAGCTACCAGAGATGGATGTTAAATGTCCATCACTTGCACAATAGACATTTGTACATCAGCAGCACGTGGCCCAGAACCTCTTAAATGAGCTTGATATCAACCAGCAGTGAGAAAAAGCAGATGTTTTCAGTTTATTTTTTTTTTTTTTAAAGCAGAGGTGAGGAGGGAAGAAATGTACATATCCTCTTAGCTCTCTTCAAGACCACCAGATATCCTGTGAGAGTCCAGAGCTGCTCAGAGTAGGCTGAGCACTGGAGCACAGAAGACCTTCCACTCCAAGTTACTGCCTTCAAAGATAACAGGCACATTTTGAAGAGTCTGCATGAAAGAATACATACCTGAAGAGTCTGGACTATAATGAAAATGTTGTCCACTCCAATAGCCAGCACCAAGAAGGGAATTACTTCTATCACAATCAGCGTCAGCGGGATTCCAAAGTAGCTGAAAATGCCTATGGAACATGCCACTGAGCTCAGGACAATCAGGATGCCTGCAATGCCCAGGGAGATCTTGGAATCCACCTGAAAAAATTGTGACAACTGTCAGCCAAATCATCATCACCACCCAGGTCAGATTATAGCAAAGGTAAAAGCATATTCTTACATTTAGTGTAGATTATAGAAAGCTCACTGTTCCTGGTTCTTTTGGAGATCCAGATATATTAAAAAACCAAACAATCTCAAAGCTACAAGCCTTAAAGCTTCAGTTTGCTGCACATTTCAAGTAAAACTAGAATTAGTTGAGGGTACGAAGCACATGTGAATTGTCAAGCATGACAAGGACAATGCTCCCCAAGGAGGACTTGGTGCTTTTAAGACAAGACTGAATCTGAGCATTCTAAAGATATATTTAAGTCACTTAAAGCTAAGAAAAACTAGTCAGCAACCTGTAGCTTCTGTGTTTATAGCAATGAGAACTCTACACATACCAGCAGTCTTCTGCAGCTCTGGATATGTCCCAAAGCTATGGAGATGTACAGAAACATGACAACGTAGCTTATCAACACGGTGCCAACATCACTCTCGCTTTCGCGATCGATTTCATCTTCAATGCTCCGTTCAGCAGAAAATGATATAGTTAAATTGGGATTGTTATAGTTCTTCAAAAAGTTAATAAACCTAAAAAAAAAAAAGAAGAGTCAGTCACATTTCAAAGGATAAAGCATCTTGTATTAGAAGTCCTTGGAAAACTTAAATCATTTGGGTGGTGCAAGAGTGCAGTGGGGCCAGACTTTGAGGGACCCTCCTCATATGTAAAGGAAGTGCTGTCTCTACGTCCCTAGAACTAGAAATACAGACACTGAAATACTTTCCAAGTTCTCTCCAGAGTTGGAGGACAACCAGATATCTTGCATAAGCTGTTTCAAAGTGTAAGTGCAATTTATCTCAAAGCCAGACCTAGAAGTGTACACCTGAAATACGACTGCAGCTTGCTTGCACTACTTGAACTATTTAACAACCCTTCTTTCGGTTCTAACTGAACAGAGGTGCTTGTGACACAAGCTGGCTACACTTGCACTTCTTCTCAGACTTTCTAGCACAGGAGTTTTTATCCAAACTGTTATCCAGAGCAGGTGGCTTGTGCAAGCCAACATCAGCCCTTCAAGATGGTGATGAAAGATTTAGCTCCTCATCTGGAAGATGTTTTTAACATTTCAAGTTTGAGAATTACAGGCTAATGCTGGACCTCTCCACTGGTGCTTATCTGTCTGGCAGATTGAAGAGTCTGCCTGGGTAATCCTAACCCAAGTAAAATAGATCAAATCCTTTAAACTACTTACCAGCAAGTATGACTGCACTAGATGGTCACTAACAAAACCAGAACCTATCTCCTTAAAGCAGATGAAGGATGCCAGATCAGGGAAAGTCTTACGACCAGGATATTTACACCAGTCCTTAACTGGTTGTGCTGCCTCTCAAAAGATCCCTGTAGTTATCCTGCGAAACTGTCAGCACCGTACAGGTGGTTTTCGAGTACCTGCATTAAAGCTGCTCTAATTAGCACGTGTATTTCAGGATACAAGAAGCCTACTTACTCTTTTTCCCACGCCAGAGCCTTCGATAGCTTTCTTGAGTCATTGTAGTAGTTGTTGACAGGAAAAGTAATAACAAGAGCTGTAGCATTATTATAGTTATCACCTGTGGAGTAGGAAACAAGTTGTCAGGTATTGTTTTGTATGAAGTGGAGCTTACATTCCAGCCTAGGCAGGTACAATTAAGGTTAAAATAATTATTGTCCAAAGCAATCCCATCCTACAACTCCATTGAATGCAATGGTTAACAACGCTGAGTTCTCACTACACTACAATGCTACTGAAACAGGACCAGAAGCTGGTAAGTACTCCAGACTGTAGTAAAACCCAAAAGTAATTATTTGTTATTTACCATGTTCGTGGCACCCTGATGCGAAACTGTTGCAATAGTTAGACAAGGAGTGACTTCCATCTAATGAGAAACAGGATGTGGTTTCCTAAACACTGTGCCTCTTGCACACTTAGATTTTACTCAAAGCAAGTACAAAAGCCCTGCAGTTTAATCACGAAGGGCTTGCCCTCAAATTCAGCTTTAGTATATTTGTGCTTGATGGATCTATTAAGTTCAGTTTAATTAGATAAATTCCTTGAATAAAATTCTGTTCTCTAATTACAGAAGGATTTCCTTTGTGAACTAGCACAATCTAATCTTAATCTATTCTGAAGTGCTTTGTCAAGTCAGTGACAAAACTTTAACTCAAAAGCAAAATACATGCACATCCCAGCACATCAGCTTGAGATACTTCACATCTTCAGTCTCTGAAAACTAGAGAGGCTTTAGCAGGCCCAAAGCAGACTGAACATCTGCATACTTGTCAACAGGACAAGCACGCTCCCATAACAGACTGCTTGCATTTTGCACTCCCAGAGCAGGCCGTCTCCAATCTCAGCAGTAATCTACTGAGAAGTTACTTAAAATATCCTTAAAGTTTAACAAAACTCCAGTTTCCCTTAAACGTTAAACGAGAATGGCCCTTTAGAGCCAACGACTGCACACAAGTACGTCCTCTCAAGAGTTAAACTGCAATACTGTTTTGCCACCTACCATCATATCCTCCCAACACCAGCCAGGGAAATACAGGTCCACCAAATGTTCCTAAGCAGGGATCGTGAAGGAAGCTTGTGTCATTCAGTGATGCTGGAGCCCTAAAGGGATCACCAGTAACAACTGTTAGCTTCTGCCTGACAACTGAGGCACAGCACCACAGACAAAGAAGTAAAAAGCTATTGTGTTATGACTATCAAGAGAGGAGTGAGATAAGACTGCTAGTGATACATTGTCCTTGTGCAATGTTTGATTTGATTTTAAGGAGTTTTAAAAGCATCTTCCTTATAGCTTCTAAGACAAGGGTTAGCTACTACCTAACTGAACTATGAACTCAAGTGAAAGCTTTGAAACTTTCTTCTGTTACAGAACTCTACTTCTCAGAGGTGTTTTGAACATGTTTAGGGTAAACCAGAGCCAGTGTCTGCAACAAGCTTGAGTGGAAACCTGCTGGAGTACTAAGACAGACACACAGCCTATACTAAATCCAAGGTTGCATTTAGTATCGTGAGTTAAAAAAGAGGCAAGAAAAGGTTCAAGGGGGCTGTGAGTACTAGCTAGTGTTAACTGCCAGCATGAGAGAGACCTAGCTGGCCTACAGTTTGAAAACCCGTGTAACTGTAGTGCTTACCGAACACAGTATAAGAAGTGAGTGTGGTAGTCAGCATAGACAAAGAACTCGTCCCCAGTAGTGTGATCCAGAACAGAATGACTGTTCTGAAAGTAGTTGAGTACACTCAGTATAGTGCAGTTGTTGTTGTAGGGAGCTAGAGGAGCTAGGCAAATGTCTTTCAGCATTACAGTCTCATCGTCAAAAGAAGCAGTGATGTTGACAATAGCATCCTGCAAATCCAGTACCTTGAAAAACACAAACCATAGCTTAAGAGCAGCACAAGAAAGCATTACTCCTGCGAGACAGGACTTAAGCACATGCTGTAAGTTTCCAGAGACAGTGGCACACATCAACAGAAGCACAGTACTAAACCTAGTATTTCTAGGTGCACACTAAACATACTGGGACAAGTCGACCTCTGACAGAAGGGGTTTCAGCAAAAAGCTTTCATAGTAAGACTAGGCTTTTTAATATGAATCTCTAGGGATGGTTGTGATGGACACATGGCATTAGAGATGGAAGTCAACTCCATATAGCTATGGGGTACATTTAGGTCTTTGCTCTTGGAAAATCCTAATTACCTGATGGAGAATCTCTTTGTTAAGCGGAGGCCCAAAAGGTACATTTGCTCCTGACGGGTAAGGCGAATAGATGTCTGGCTGGCTGTTTGGCGCTTGAATAATAAGTTGTTCAGTCCGAAAGAAAGGCCCAAAGCGTGTGTCAAAATACTCCTTCTCCTTGCGAGCTTGGCTGCTCGGGGCTGACCAGAGATCTACAGGGTTTGTAGTTGCTCTAACATACACAAAGCCTGAGCAGCACATTGCAATGAAGACCACAGAGAAGAGGATAACAGGACGTGGATTTCTGACGCAGAAAGCCCCCCATGATGTGAACGTCATCCTTAAGCCATTCTCAAACCTTTCACCAAGCTTTTCACCACAGGTAATTTTCCCTGTAAGAGCAAAAAGTAAACTGTAAATGTTTGAGAAGTTAAGCGGTATTTTCTTGAAGTCCACTAGGAAAGATGAAATTTCATCCTGTTTGTAGCATGCACCAGAAGATACGTCTACACTGACACTCAGACCAGGGACTAAGCCTTGGCTGAGGTCAAGGGGACAGAAACCACCCCGTATCTAACATCGCCCCTTCTAATGTAAGATTATCTTTGACAGCAGCAGGCACAGCAAATAAAGGCCAGAAGCAGCTAAAAGATACATAGGCATTAAAGTGAGCTACCTCAGCTGCTATGCCCCTTACCCTACAGTTCTTGCATGAATGAATGGATCCTTTGAATGGATCCATGGATAAGTCAGAAGACAAACTGATTTTAGCATCATGTTGCCCCCTTCACCTCCAAAGCACTCCAGAACTTCCTACTAGCATAGCTAGATCCATGAACTCTGCACCCAGGGCTTTCACCACCCAACAAAATAGCGTTAAGCGCTACTCTAGACAAAGAGAGGTACTGGGCAAAGGGCTGAAATAAAGCCAGGTAAGAACAAAGCTAAAATTCCAGAGCCCTCCCACAGGAAGGGGATGCACTCCAGCTGAGTTTCTCATGAAGCTATTACTCTTATCCAAGACATACCATCGTCATGCTGGGAAGTTGCAGAAAAGGCTATATTGCTGTCAATGGGTGTGTACTCCGAGACAAAGTGACGCCGCCTGCAAGGTAAAAAGCTACGTTACCCTGCTGCCCAGGAAGAGGATATCTTACCGGGCTTCTACAGCAACAGAGGCCAATGCTAGTAATAAATTTGATATTTGTCTCTTCCAGAATCTATGGGCACCATGCCCATCCTCTCAATAACAGCATCTCCAGCTTTAAGATCCTTTGGAACAACTTAAAGCCCCACTGGCTGTCTTAATAAACTCTTCCAGCTTGGATCAAGCACATGTTCTTTATGACCCACTACAAGATAAGCAGCAATAACAGCACAGAGACGCTCTTTAAAATCGATCATAATTTAAGTGATAACATTTGCAAGAGATTATGCATCAGAAATAATTTACCTCATTAGTCAAACTGCTTAAGTTACACCTACTCAGCCTGAGGAGGCGGGGAAGTGAGGAAAAGCAAAGTTATAGCACAGAACCCATGATCAGCCTCTGTTGCTTATACTCATTCCTGATACCCAGAGCAGGAGGTAAGGGCAGCAGCCTCCCCATGGTAATCTAATCAGACCTCCAATTACAGCAGGATGTTTTGGGCTGTGAACCAGACACCTCAAACACCCTTACCATTTCATGCACTTCACTGTGCTTGCTGCCCCTCGCTTTACCAACTGCTGTAATTACTAGAAGCTCAGCTTTTGTTTAGTTCTTTCAGAACTGGAGATTAAGGGATAAAGTATTCATGACTGAATTTGCAATAGGACAGCGATTGTTTTGTTACAAGTATTAGTCAGCAGAAAGGCTACGTTATGATTGCACATGGCTGCCAGCACTAAATCTGGCTCTCTCCCTGTGACCTGGAATTGAATTCCTACAATCCCATTATCTCTAAGTCAAACATTGTGATTCTTTCCCCCTCAGCCACACCTCCTGGCAAAATACAGTGTGTTAAACACCTTGGTGCCCATGTAACACAGCCAGAAGTAATGGAGGTTTTAATAAAACCCTACAGGTGGTAAACAAGCCTCTCCCTCACTGGAATTTACCAGCTCATTCCAATTAAAACTTAAGGAACAAGTGATTTGAGGAAGAGAACAGGATTGCATTTTTGCTTATTCATATGGGTTCTCCAAGCTATTAGTTTATCAGGGTACTGACCTAGTCGTAAACATGGTAAAAACCCAGTTTTCAGAGCAGTCTGACATTTGAGTAAGGCAGCAGTGCTCTGATTATCTTAACACATACCATGCAAGAACAGAAACAGCTGAACTGAGACTTTCCTCAGTAACATTAAGCCTTTGTGGTAGTCAGATGAAGCAGATACGTGCATTTCCACAGGATTTTCATAAGCAAGAATTTGAGAGTGTGTAAAGCTGTAGCTTTGTGCAGCTGATCCTGTAGCTAGGGGTGCTGTGGAAGTTTCACATCAACTAAACGAATTTCTGCCCCCACTTTCTACCACACGGTTTTAGGTGTCAGAAGGCTCCCTGAAAGTATAAGCATCTGAACGTGACAGAACATGACTTTTAGCTGGGTGAAGAAGCAGAGACATACAGATTTTTGTGCTGGGTAAAGAAAGTTTTCTGGGAAGAAGGAGTGACTTTTCAGAAGTGAGCATTCTGAATGCTTTACCTGTAACACCAGACTCCAAAAACTAGTGCAAAAAATACGAGTAGAAACCCCATGTAGGAGATCCACATGATGACATACACAGCATCCAAACCAAACAAAAGCCAAGGAGCAGGCAGTGGAGGGGGCTGAGGTTTTGGGCCACAAACAATTGAACAGTCCTGACAGCTGCATGGTCCTGTTGAATCATCCACAGACTCATTACAGCCTTTGGTAGCATTGTTCATAGGATTCATTCCATGGACAGGAGCATCTGTGACAAACAACAAGTTGCAGAGCCAGTTTAGTGCCAAGTAAAACTTCAGATCTGCACAAGACAATCTTCCAAGTTAACCTTTATATGAAAGCTCCTAACCTCTACAGAGAGTAGCTTTTCTTGGCCTTACAGTTGAAGAAGCCACCGCCTTTTCCATAGCAGGTTAACAAGTATTTACAGATGTCTACTAAGTATTGGTCATGTTTGAGAACACTTCAGCATATAAACACATGCTTGTATCATCCCTGCAATGGTTTGTCATCCCCTCCATCTGTCAGATTGCCAAGTCTGTAACAATTTCCTTACACAGAATTCTTAAAGGATGAGAGTGCTGCCCTGGTTTCTCAAGGAACACAAGCTATCCAGTTGCCTAAACTCAGTCCATCCCTTAATTTTAGGGATGTATGCTCCAAGAAGTTGCAAACAAAGCAAGCACAGAGTATGACTTCCCAGTAGAAATCAAGACATAAGCAGTTTGACATAGATAGTTTTGAAAGCCTCTGACTGCAGAGACTCATTGCCAGGCAGCTAACAGACCAGTATACTAGCTATAGCTACAGACTGGGACAGAAGCTTCCGAGGCAGAGACTTTTCAGTTTCATACCTGAAAAGACAGGAATAATGCTGAAAGGAGTTTGTCCATTGTCTTTACTAAACATGTACTCAATCCAGTTGGTTGCATTGCAGTCCTTGACATCCTTCCCACACAGCAGCCCCAGTGCTTTAACATTACTTGATGGAGCCTCCACATCTTTGCAGGCATTATACATTGCTGGCAAGAAGGCATGAAGACAGCAGAGTCATTAAACTGAAGTTATTTGCATGAGCATTCCAAGTACTTCCAATAATTACAGACTCACCAAGACCAAAGAACATGCTTAACAGCTTTCAAGACGAAGCATCTTCAGGTAGTGCAACAGTGCTTTTGGTTGTATTTACAGCATTCAACATTGCAATGCTTTGTTACAGTTATCTGTCTTTGAGTAGGCCACCTCAATCTGCATGACACTAGAACCTACTTTACTGTTTGAGAGAGAACACTACGTAATATAAAGTCCCTTTCAGGGAATGTTATGACAAATATTTAAGGTACTTTTGACCTGCAGGCCATGTATGACTTTCAAGTGTCTCATAACTTGATAAAAGGTTACTGCACAAAGTGTACAGAGACTGTATTAATGCTTCAAGTTTGCTATAAAACCAAAATACAATCCAAATGTATTTGTTCTTGGAAAAAATAATCTTGGGATTTCACAAAGGACTAGAACAGTCTCTCTCGAGAGGGGCAAGGGCCTCTTAAGAGAACCATTGTAGTACACTGTGTACAAACTCTGCTACTGTACTTGACAGCTTCTCTTATCAGGTAGGCTTTAGATGTTCAGTATTTGGCAACAACTTTGTTTTTCTGAAGTTAAAGCCATCAGGGTTATCACCTATTAACCTTTTGTATAGGAGCCCAATCTCAGGTGAGTCTTCAAAATCCCTGTTATTAACAGTGCCAGCGTAATGTCTCCTACCCAAGCAGAAGTTACTCTTCCAGCAGTTTCAAGGAGGACCTACCAGTACCTATTTGATGCTTCAAACTTCAAAAGACAAATAGAGACGTTTCCTCTTCCCAATTCTTCCTGAGAAAGCACTGGTCTTATTACCTTGACAAAAGGCAAGGTCAATTACCACGCCGTTTACTCACCATTTGCAAAGCGTTCTCCAATAAAGTACTGCAGCTCTGTAATGCTACTCTTGTTCTCCTTTAAAACTGGATCGTAATAAGGTATGGTGCTTGTAACATTCAAAAAGTCAGACTGATTTGGACTGCAAGTTAGTTCACAGAAGAGGTTTATCAAGTTGTAAAAACATGATGGACATCTGGGTAGGAAAGTCAACGAACAGCAATCAGATTATGAGGTCAAGATGCAAGGCATGTCTAATTTGACTTACACAGCAAGCGTCAACATTCTGCTCAGAGCAACAGAACAAAATCTTTAAATACCACAAGTATTTAATCAGCAATACAACATTAGTTGGTGCTTAAAAATCACTTAGTCATCAGTAGCATCAACATCATTCACTAGCAGAAGTGCCTACCTCAAATAGCACCTTAAATAGCAAATAGAAGCAAAATTTTGCTAGAATTTGAAGGAAAACTTAACTGCTGTTAGCAGCAAAACTTCTGTTAGAATGACTGGACAGTACTTCATGTCACACTCCTCTGAAGGCTTCGTCACAAATAAAAGTAGCTCGAGACAAACTAAGATGAAGTTTGGTCTACCAACTAACTCAACCCAGACTGCAAGTAGTTGTCTCATGAAATTAAAGCCTCCCCATAAGGATTAGGAAGTTTGCTCCAGGAAGCCTTTCAGCAACATTGCAACCTTTTCCACAGGCTTCTTGAACAGAAGAGTCTTAATGTGCCTTTTTTACTGTAAGAAAGCTCCCTTTCCTTTGCCATTCATAGCATACCTGGAGAGAAACTGCAGAGGCAGCTGCAAGTTGTTTTTCAAAGTCTGAAGCTGGTGAACATCACAGCAAGTGCTAACATTGCCAAAGAATAAACCTGGACAGAGTTCCTTAAACAAAAAAAGCATTGAGATCAGGGGGTTAGGAAGGAAAAAACATGTTTAAGACTTCAGAATTCATTATTGTTATAGGTTCTGCTTTGCATTTTTCATATGCTGTGGGAAATATATAGGAAAAAAAATAAATCGGTGTAACCAACGTGATTCTTTAGAGAACAGGAAGAATCACTGCTTTTATTCCAGGCATCACCTCCTTTTAGAAAGTTACTTCAGATGATGCTTAGTCACCAGAGTCTATATATAAAACGATAATGGCATTTGAGAGTGTATTAGTAAGAGGACAACACATGTTTACCTAAGTTGAAAGCATTCCTCCAGTTTAGCCTCTAGAATACCTTCTGGATAGTACCAGATCCTAGAGTCTCAGAAGTCAAGCCACTAACCACAAAGTCATCGATTACCTGGAAGAGCTATTTCACATTCAGAGACAAACACATCTAGTGCAAGTTTTACTGATAGTGACATACAAGAACTACACATTAAGTCACCAGAAACGATACAAAACAGTAGTTGGCTCACCTACACATTTAAGTCATTCCTGCCACCAGCTATTCACTCTTTTTTTACTTTATAGCTATTTCACACTTTAAAGCTTTGCATTATCACCTGCTGAAGGCACATCTAGCAATATCATCCTGCACTGGGCAAACACACAAACTATGCTGACTGGGGTTTTGTTCACTTTGACAGCTAAAGCCCGGAGAAGGAAACAACCGTCTCACACCAGGCACAGTTAAGGAGACTGAACTTTGTCCAAGTTTGTTCCATTTGAATGGGAGCCAGAAACTGCCTTCCTATTTAAGGAAAGGGTCAGGAATGATCATCTGATGGAAAGCAGTTTAGTCCTGTCCTCTAGAGATCAGAGGGGCATAACCGTGGGACATATAGTTTGGAAGAGTCCTAAAAAACCTGGTCTGACTGAAGAGTGCTCAAACCAGTGAGGGAAACATGCAGGAAAGTGAACAAATCCCATATTTAAGGTAACTTTTGCAGAAGCCTGTCATCATGTTTTGGAGATTTGAGGTATATTACCTTCACGCAGTTGTAGCTACAAGCTGTACCCGAGAAATCAGAGGTAACCCTGTCACTCCCTCAAAGTTAGGATGAGAAAGTCATAGTGCAGGTCCAACAGAACCCGATACAGAACTCTAAAGTGTAGGAGATTTATTTTTTAACAGCAGACCCCCAAAAGAAGCTCACCTGCATTAAGTCATAGCCATCTTCTGGTAGTGATATTGGTGGTCCATCATAAGCACAGTTGTATCTCTTGTCTCCAGAAGCAACTCCACATTCGCCATACCAGACACAGGATTGTGGAAGTACCTAATCAACAGGAGATTCTGATTAACTATCAGGAATAGTTGCCAAATTCCACGACTATTGTACAGTGTACGTGCTAGGGTGTCAAAAATCATTTACAACCCAGATAACTTCCTACTCACTTCAACATCAGCGTGTACTACATAAACCACCCATTAACCAGAGCAAGTGTTTGACAGAGTGCACATCGCCACTGATCTCCAGCTCAGATCCTCACCCTTCCTTGCCCAGCCGAGAAACAAGCAGTGCACTGTTTATAGTTAAGACCAAATATAAGAATTATTTAAGACCTGTATCAATACTTGCAAAGCATCTCCAAATATAACGTGAAGTAGAAAATAATTTGTTCATATGAGAGTCTTACTTTAGAGCACGAGTCTGTGTAGATGGTGAGAACTGCATTGCTTAGATGCATTATTTCACCTCTTAGGACTCCTTGCAAACTCAAGTCACTTAGTGACAGATTGAGGAAGTGGCAGCATAAAGAGGATTCTGAAAAAGAACTTGACAGTTCTTGCACTCGCCATAAAATGCCATGTACTGTCACAATCTCAAAGGGTGTTCTCCATCACCACCTTCAGTCTTAAGCATGCAACATATTTAAATGGGCTTACAGTGCTAGGAAAAAAGCTTCAAGTCGTTTAGATTTAAGGGACTATTGAGAGTACCAGAAAACAGTTCTTTATTTGTGTGCATAAAAGAAAGGAAATGAAAATGGACAATGGCACCTTACAAGCCTTGCATTTTTTTGCTCAGTGGTACTGACAGACACATCTGAAATGCTAAACCAAAAGTATTTATACTGAAAGTGACACCAGTTAATGCAATAACAAGTTATTTACAGAAAAAGCTTCAAGATAGCTTCAAGGTTTTACTGCACACCTGGGCTGCACTGGGAAGGCAGACTGCACAAACACTTATTACACCTCTCCAAGCTCTGATCAGAAGTTTGCATGGTACAGCTTGGGAGATAACCGACCTATTTTTATCTCCTGAGCAGCCTTGACCTACCTCTTGTAGAAACACCAGATGCTTACACTGCAAGGACAGACTGTTGTGCTTTGTGCTTGGCCGTGAACAATATTGTTTACAGACCAGAGAGGCCACTGAAAGGCTGCATTCATAATACCCAAGGGCTACACAGAATGAGAATGCCCCCGCAACATCCATTTTGTGCTGAACAACACTGACAGTTCTTCAAAAAGTACATCGGTAATTGTTGTGGTTTGGTTTTTTTTTAACCAAGGACAATAACCATCACCAGTTTCCCTGGCCCTCTTAGAACTGTGTTCCCTCAATCTAGGCAACACGGCCCGATTCAAAGTTACTCACTACAAGCCAGGTCCAAAAGTCAGTTTAAGTACCACTCCTCCAGTTCACCATTTCCTTTCCCTGCTCTAGCATTTCCTCTAGCTAAACCTGTAACCAGCTGCTAAGTAGCACCATAATCCTGCAAGTTGGAAAGCATCCCCTAAGATTGCATCTGTAAACACTGAATGTTTAGAATCATAGAACAGCAGGGGCTGGAAGGGACCTCTGGAGATCGAGTCCAACCCCCCTGCCACAGCAGGAACACCCAGGGCAGGCCACACAGGAACAGATCCAGGGGGAGTTGGAAAGTCTCCAGAGAAGGAGACTCCACAGCCTCTCTGGGCAGCCTGTTCCAGGCTCTGTCACCCTCACAGGGAAGACTTTTCTCCTCCTGTTGAGGTGGAACCTTCTATGAAGAAATTTATACCCATTATTCCTTGTCCTAGTACTGGGCACCACTGAAAAGAGCCTGGCCCCTTCTGCTTGACCCCCACCCTGCAGAGATTTGTAAACATTCATCAGATCCCCTCTCAGGCTTCCCTCACGACTAAACATCCCCAGGGCTCTCAGCCTTTCTTCACAGGGAAGATGCTCAAGTCCCTTCATCATCCTCATAGCTCTCCACTGGACTCTCTCCAGTAGATCCCTGTCTTTTAAATTGGGGAGCCCAAAAGCATAACACCAGGATAAGCCCAAAAAGTATAAATTCCCATAACTTGGGGGCTATTTACAGAAATTAAATTGTGAATTTGTTCCATGCAAATTAGTCTAAGTCATTGAAACTTTGATGCAAATTCAGAAGTCACTATCTTCACCTCTGCATCCTCGCATCTGTATATGCCAGTGTTCATAGCAAACAGGCTACTCGAGAGGAAAGAAGGGAGCTTAGTGTTCGTGTGTACTGATGTCAGAAGTTAATCAGTCATCTCTTCAAGAGGAAGCACAGATTCACTGCTAGTCTGGCAAAAGGGCAAAGACTTGAGCTGCTTACTTACAGCTGCCTGTAAGAACAGAATCAGGTTTTTCTTCAGTATCAGGCTGGCTTCCACATTTAGTCTTAGAATGGTTTGTAATCATACGGTCCATGAACGCTTTCAAATGAAAAACACTTTCCGTGCTTCAGTAAGTCTTGTTATTTAACACTTGTTAATTTAAAACCCCATAACATTATCAACATACTGTTTTCAGAAAGACTTAGCTTCTTCCAGAGTGGAAAGTGTGGTAAAACTGGTGATGCAGTTACCAGTTACAAAAGAACACCAAAAAGATGAACAAAACTTAAAAGGCATTTTTTCCACAGTAAAAAAAAAACCAAAAACCCAAGTTTCAGCTTCCACAGCAGGCTGATTAATAGTTCTGTTGTTTTAAAAATGTGTTCTGTATTTCAAGGTAACACTTCCTTGGTTATAACTACACAGATAGAAAATAAAATACAAGCTGTATTATGCCTATAAATTTACCTCAGGACAGAGCATAAAACAACTCAGTTGCACATGACACACGGTCATGCACCAAAAAGTGTTCTCTTCTTGTGTGTTTAGCTGAATACAAGTGCTAGTTTGCACCTGTAACCTGAATAAAGAATTTAGAACCGTATTACTTAAGTTCCACATTGATAAAGACTACAATGGAAAAAAAAAAAAAACCCAAGCCTGTGTTTTATCACTCAAACTTTCATCCTGTTTAGAAAAGCTGAACAGATAAGTTACTTTTAACTACCAGAAGAGCACTCAGACCTACGACTGCAAGTTTGAATACTCTATGTCAGCATTAGCGCCAAGAATACAATTTCAAAGACCATCTAAGACTACATATTTATGCCATGACCTAGCAGGGTCTCACTAACAAAAAGTCTGAATTTGTTCCCTGAACATTAAGCTTTGCTTGCCTTACAGCAGCTGAACCAAATCAGTAAGCCTAAAAAACACCAAGTCATTTGAAGTCAGCAGCCTAAAGTCACCAAGATGACTCTCAGGCAGTCACAAGTCAATAGCACGCTCCTCATCCCTGAGTCAGCCACAATTTACAGGAGAGGGCTGGCCTCCCTGGGCTCCGGCAGCATGGAGAGATAGTACCAGGAACTAACTGCTCCGTTACCAGCGATAAAACATGGCTGGAAGTTCCTCCCGCGCCCAACCCTCTAGTAAAAACAGGATTAAGTGACAGAATGAGACAAGCCCTTCACTCTCTCCATCCTTTCAGGATGGAATAGTCCTGCACTGGTAGGAAGAGGTAGGGCTGAGTAGCGTGGCTGTAAATAAATCATAGTTAAAGTTACTGCTTGCAGAGTCAGACTTTCAGATCTCCTGAGTGAACAATCAATTAACAGAGAAATGTGTTAAACCCAAGTGCCTTCTAAACGAGGCAAGATACTCCGTAAGACTAACACAGGCTTGGGGGTTTCTTTTTTTTTATGTGGGTGGGGGTTTTTTTTGGTGGTTTTTTTTTTTTTTTCATTTAAGAAATATCACATTATTAAGTGCTCCATATTTTCAAATGGGACTTTCCTACACACTTTACACAGCAACAGCAATGTAACTTTAGATTAAAGCTGTTCCCTCCTGCCCCCAGCACAGCTTAGAAACCATCTGGCAGTACATGACCGGCCTTCAGCACATCCCCAGTTTGTTCTTTCTTCTGGTAGGTATTTGTCTGAAGAGAAATTTCACCTCAGCTTAGAGCTTCAAGAACCCTAATAAAGAACTTGCACATGAGCAAGTATGGGAACCTCATAACTATTAACATTCTACAGTTTCTGTTACAGCTTTCTGATTCACAGGCTTTATTATTTGTAGTAAAACTAGTGTTCCTACAGATCATAAACACATTTACTTCAGTCCCAGCTTCTTCAACTGCGTGCTGAAACAAATCAATAATCTTCAATGCTTCCAGCAACATTAGCCATCACCAATAATGAGTATGTAGCTGTCAAGCAGACAAAGAACAATGATGATGTTGTAAAGAGAAACAGCAACTATCTGTAGTCTTACAAATACCAGCTGACAAGTGAACATTGTTTGGCTCTCCAAATTAAGATTAGTAAGGTATGGAAGAGGCAACAGCATCAGATACAGCTGTTTCCCCTTCCTACGTCTAGGATGGTACATCTGGGATCTTGCAGGGGCAAGAAAAAAGGCTCCAGGAAACAGTTTATGCTCCTCACACTCCCCTAATACGCAGCCCACCTTACATTTAATAGCTGATATTGCCCACAAGGTTGAGAAACTGAGTTCTAGGGAAACACAAGACCACATTACCCTTAATAAATGGCAAGACTGGTTTATAGGAACAGGGGACCAGGTCATGTTTGCAGATCTGCCCTAGAAGTTGCACATTACCTCAGAACCCTCCCTTTGAGGGGAGGAGGTCAATGGATTAAAGGAAACTTCACAGGCTTAATTCTTACTCTTGCTCTGTCTCTTTCAGCAACTTATTCAGAGGCAGCCAATTTAGAGACAAGCTTTGTTCTGCCGACCTCCTTTTGTTCCTTTGTTCATAGGTCAAGGACCATCCCCTCTCAAGCAGACAAATCATTAGCTACTCCTCAGCCGCCTCAGCTCTGGAGTTATCCAAAACATTGGCTTATCTGGGAAGCGTGCAAGGAGGAAGCTGCAATAGTATGTGGGAGCAAGCTGGCGTTAGCTGACCATGATTTACTGGGAAAATACACACTTAGTGCCTGCATGATCAGAAAGCACAGGGCCCCTAACTGGCAGCTGTCTGCAGCTAAAGCCGTCTGTACCAGAATACCTCTGATGCCCTGCAGGGGAATAGTAATAATACTGCACAACACTTGGATTGCTTTGTCTGCTACCCAGAGAAGTTCTACCAGTCATTCCCTTCAGTCATCTCTCCCCTTCTAAAAGGGGCTTCCTCACTTTCCATCCAGAAAGACTATGAACAAGTCACTCCTGATTTTCCAGGAAGCAACTTCACTGGTTCTGGTCTTGTTCTGAAGCTACGCTGCCATCCCTGCCAAGCAAGCTGCTCCACAGAGTCATCAGAGCTTCGCGCCTGAGGTCGGGTAACAGCGCACTGGGGGCCGCTTGGCAAGTTTGGGACAGAGCAGCACCCGCCATTGAGAACCTCCTGGAGGATTTTAAAAGCTCAAGCGTATTCTACAGCTCAGGATCCCATTTGCTGATAGGAAACCTGTGGCTAACCTTGCTTAGCCAGTAATTTGACAGCTTGTGTTTTAGCATAATTATACAAGGATCAACAGAAACAGCTGCTATTGAGCACACAAGATGCCATCTAGTACATTAGGATGTTCTAACAGAGCAGAACCAGTTTCAAGACTACATCCTCCAAGTCCACACTCAAAAACAGGGCTAAAGGAGCCAAGATTCTCAATGTAGTCCTCAGATGGTATTAATGGGGAGTTAATTGTCAACCAGTAACAGGTTGGGTGGCACAAGTCTTGTACCATGCTCCATTCAGAGCAAAGGACACGTCTTACACGGGCTGAACACTTCAAGTTCACTGTGAACACGTATGTAATGGAAGCATTTCAAACTGAAATGCCACTCTAGTCCACTGACTTCTTTAAAGAGAAGAAAACACGACATGTGGCACTTTGGCTTATACAAACCACAGCCCAAAGCATGAAAACATTGCACTCCCAGTGTACTTGAGGGACAGAGCAGATTCACCTTCTAGTGCCTCTCTTCTGCAAGCATCTAACACTATATAGGCTCACTCTTACCGAATGATCAGCTTCTCTTTCAAAGATATCAAAGTTTACTTTGGGGACTGTTAGGCTGCACATAAGAGATAGTGGCAAAAAAACTATAAATCATCCCATTTAACCTTCTTATATTACAAAAACAAACCCCACACTGTTAGGGTAATTTGGCAATGTTTACCTCTTACAGACCACAAAGCCACATCCTCTACAAAGATCCCCTATATCTGTGAGGAACTTGTTTCACACTCCTCTAGCTCAGTATCCCTTCTGCCACCTGAAGGAAAGCATCCTGTAATTTCCTTGCCATCCCAGGACACACCTCATTGCTACAAGTTGGTATCTCCCTCCAAAAAGGGGTGTTGGTAGGGTGTGAAGTCCATTACCTTCCCACCCGGAGATCACGAGTCATTACTAAACAATCAGCTCCTCTGTAGTAACAGAAGAATGAATTTCTACTTTTCTGTTCATGCTCTTTAAAGGTTGTTTGAAGAGGGTAGGAGAACAGGAGAACCTCAGCCCAGAGAGGATGCCAAACTCGTGAGCTTAAAAAAGGTTAGGTATAAAGCTTTGCCTAGAAAGTGCATTTCCAAGTTGGTTAGAGAGGAAAAAAAAAACCCCAACACTCTTACAAGACACTCGTTGTTTCTCCAGAGTAACGTGGTCTATCTCACTCCTATCTTGACCTACAGCATAAACTGAGAGGAGAAAAGAAAACGTTTTCCAGTATGTTTTTTCCTAAATTATTAGGAAGTCCAACTTATTCTAGTCCTACAGCTTAAGGAAACTTGTAGTCTTAATATTGGCACATCAATAAATAGCAGCTCTTACTGCACACAGACTATTACTTGCAGGAAGCTGTCACCGATCAGAAGAAACACGCGAACCAAAACAGACACTAAGGACATACGCAAGAACTTGTGACCGTATGGCTACTCACATGCACAGGGCATTGCATAACCAGGGCACACCACAGAACAGCTGCTGAGTGTGCAACAGCGGGGGGCTCGGACTGGGCAGCAGCTGAACTTTGCTAAGCACCAGCACACCCACACTGGCGCC
>JAAGNO010026789.1:10004-37894 GCA_033439905.1 Ceryle rudis | reverse complement strand
AAATTATTTTTTATTCCACTACTCTCTTTTTTGTGATTAAAAAAAAAAAAAAAAAAAAAAAAAAAAAAAAAAAAAAAAAAAAAAAAAAAAGATAACATCAAGGTCTTTGGTAGCTCTAGGACATTGATTGCCAAACCAAACTATTCTTCCAAATATCAGTAAACTAGGAGCAGCAGACTGCTGTGAGCTATTTTTCAGCCAAAAGGATTAGATTTGTCTCTTAGACGGGTCTGACATCTAATATAGATTTCCAATGGTTTGAGTTTTGCCAGTCATAGTTGCGACTTTCTGAGAAGACTTGCAGCTTCCTGAGGGTGGAGTATGTCCCCTGCTGGGGAAGTGAAGCATACACCCGAAGCCTGGGCACAACAAATCTTCCATATTACCTGTTTTTAAGAAACCTCCAGTTGAGCTGTGGAGAGATCCCCATGTGGTCAAATCTTTTGGGCCAATTTCTGTTACTGCTACACAGCACAGTGGCTTCTGGATTCAAATAATGAAGCAGCTATGGCTATTTAGGGCTTGAAAGAAATAGGAGGAAAAAAGGGAAAAAAAATAAGGCATTACATTTATGTAGTTGTATGATTTTAGCCTTTGTTTTAGGGACCTACTAGGAAGAGATACTGTCTCAGGGACTTGCGCTGCGGTTTGTATGCAGAAGCACAGAAGGACTGTCAAATAATTAAGGGAAAGTTACAAGCTTCACTTGTTAATGAAATTCAGTTTTTATTTGTTTTCATAAAAGTACCTGTGCTATTTATGTAAACAACACAAACTACATCTGCTATTTAGCTTTGTGTGAGACTTTCTGTATCACTGAGGTTTAGGGAATATCACTTAGGGAAAAAAGCAATTTTAAGGTTATCGTGTGAGTGACAAAGACATTAATCTGACAAGATATGCTCAAGAGACCCAAGATGCAATTCTAGAATTCTTTTTGTCTCTCTCACCCATAATTTCACGGAGCTCAGTGTAATTAACACACTTCATGGGATTTAAGTAACATTTGTTGCTTCTCCATCAGAATGCAAATTTGAGAATGATATGGATCTGTACAGGAGACAGCAACAACTGTTCCCTAGGTAATAACTTTGTGCACTGTTTCCTACTGAAAAAAAAAAAAAAAAAGAAAAGGTGGGAAAATAAAGGTGACAGATTAAGCATTTCTCAGCTTTAATAGGAAGTTAACATATGTTTTATAGCTGCTGCAAATGCAGAAATCAGATGTCATAAAATTAATGAAATTTAAATAGCTTATTGTCCGCTTGAAAACTTTAGGCCTCATTTTCTTAAAAGCTGTAAGAAATAATAAATCTGAAGTTTGCATGTGCGCGCGTGCCTGTATAAATGGGTGTGTAATCAGCAAACAAAAAAAACCAGTGGGTCAGCAGGATCTGTTAATTCTTAACCAGGGAGAAAGCGTTATGGCAGTAATTATAGGTGTGCATGTGTGTGCATGTGTGTGTATGTCTACAGCACAGAAATACATTCAATCATCCAAATTGAGAATCTTTTTTCTTCCTTATAGGTCAGTGTACCATAAAAGAACATATTACAAGACTGGCTACTTCCCTTTCCTACATTCTACCTCAGAAGACAAAAGAATAACCAAAGTCTATACCAAGTAAGGAGAGATCATATGGTCTTGATTACCTGTGTTTTTCATCAGGAAATTGAAAAAATAATAAAAAAAAATTCATGTCACACGCAACCTATTAGTAAAGAGAGAGTAAATTATGCAAATAATTAGCCACTGCTACACTTCTCCAGAAATAACCCTCAGAGACAGAAAAGAATATCTAGATTTTATAATTATTCTATTTAATCATATTTGAGTACAAAGTGAATAAATTCACAAATTCATAATGCTTGCAAAACCTTTAAGTTGAATAAATGAAGTAGGGCGTACAGTACACACATTAGTTTATTAATGCTTCAGGTTTTCCTTGATGTCCTCCAGGCATATTATCAGCTGTCTTAAGGATGATCAGATTTATCCTCATCTGCTCTTATTTTTCCCCTACAGATGAAATAATAAATAAAATGCATTTGGCATTGGCAGGACACTAATCAGAAAACTCTTAAGCTGTCAACATCACAGCATGGGAGATACAACTAATTTATCCCATATGTCTCTTATTTGTATCTGACCAGATCTGAAATGGTTTTTTTAGGATTAATTTAAGGTATTATTATTCTTTTATATTTGTAGTTCAAAATAAAAGATAAGAAAAACTGAATTACTAAACTGGCTAAAGCTGTACGTGAAATCAAATTAAAGTCCTCTTATCATAAAGGTAAAAAATACAGAAATTAAAAAAAAAATAAAGATTCCAAAGTGGCATTGGTGTTTCTGATTTCTAAGACCTACCATAAATATTTGTCTACAGAAAACTTGTTATATCTTCTCGAAAGAATAAGAAATGAACTTTAAAGTTTTAAGAAAGATTTCTTGTTCATGGGCAGATGGAGGCACTCAGATGAGCAGTGAAGCATCACCACTGACGTGAGCACAGAAATAAACAAGAGAGGCAGACTTAAAGAGACTTAAGATAATGGATTTATCCCAATGAGAGAGATATGACACATATGCACTGTAAATACAAATATACTGTTCTTGGTCCAGCCTGATTTTCATGCAATCAGACTAAAAGGAACACTTTCTAGTACCTCTTTACTGATGCTCTATTTATACCTAGGAAGATTTATCCTCACCTTTTCCTGAGCCCTGTGATTGTCTGCCTCTAGCCTTCTCCCCACTCTGCCCTCAGTCTTATCTAAAAGTGAAATTATAGTAATTAATTCATCACATATGCAGTTAACTTGTTGGTTCCAGCTAGATTCATGCAGCATGTTCCTAGTACAATGCTAAATGCCTCATCTCAGTCAATTTTCAGACCAAGAGTTGTATTGTGCATCTATTTTGTGTATTAGTAGTCTGCTATATCATATGAAATCACCTATTGCTAGGCACAATCATAGATAATTCTGAGAAATGTAGTTTAATTGTTAGACACTTATAAGATGATATCTAGGATTTAAAGCCTAGTCATATCTTTATAACCTTCTGAAACACACTCCTGAAGCTCTGAGCGGTTCAATTTTCATTTACACATTAATACAGCTTTCCGACACCTGCTTCCCAATAACTGGTGTCATAAGCAATTCGTTCTTAATTTATGTAACTAAAACAGTGATTTCTACAACCTTAATTTAATGCACCATTTTGTCAAAACAACACTGTGCTATCTTTTTTGAAGAGCCTAAGAAATGGCAATAATTGTGTTCGTATGAAACAGATGTTGTGCAGTTAGCTATTCTGGTAGTTGTGGGAGTGAAAACTTCATGAAACACACAATTTCATGCAATAAGTGTTTTAAAATATATGAGGTGGTTTAAAATAGATAAAATTATAAGCTATTTTCTTTATAAAGGTCTCTACTAAGAAGCCCAGTGTGTCACTTCTTTTCTCAAATAGTATATTTTTCTTATTTTACTGTACCTATTTTGTTCTTGCTAAATTGTGTGCAAAATTAGTATGCATACTAAGTTTCTGCAGCTGCTTGCCCTAGAATCAAAATGGCACAATTGCTACTTAAAAAGATTATGAAGTTTTATCAAAATGAAACTCTGATCCCCCAGAATTATGAACACATTTTCCATGTTTGTACTAGAAAAAGTTAAGGCAATGTACATAGACTTACTCTATGCCTCAAGTTAAAATCAGTGGTTCTTGTAAAAAAGGAGAACCAAATTCCAGTATCAGGAGCCCTTAGTCCCAGTTCAATAGCCGTTCTTTAAGTTCTAACATCATTTCCTAGATGCACAAATACATTGCTAGGTATGAACTTGCTGATTTCAACTCTTAATTGTGTTCATGACCAGAAGCAACATCCAAGCTATCCAGGACTCAAATTACAAAGAACTTGAAAGGTCTTGAAGGTATTACCACCTCCAACTATGGCCAAAAATTAGTAGAAAGTTCATGGGAGAGAAACTGTCTCTTTTGTCTGGCTCTGCCAAGACAACGTATTGGTAAATTTTGCATCTACCGAACCCTCTGAGTCCTGTCTCATGCTGTTCCTAAAAATTCACTTGTGGAAATACTGCACACTGTGCACTTTGCACAGTAGGAATTTTAAGTGCTTTTAGAACTGCTCTGAATACAAGGGTTTTTTCATCTGATAGATGTTTAAAACCCCTTGAAGTGCTTTCGGAAATGCTTCCTGGTATTTTCTGTGCTGTGGTCTTTTAAATTCCATGCAAAGCAGTTAGTTTCACTTCTAAAAAACTAGACCCTAGTATAAATCCATTGAAGAAGACTGATCCATAAGTGACAAAGGCAAACCCCTAATATGAAAAGACGTGGTTTTACCCTGTCGGGAAAAGGTGGCATGCCCAGTAACAGAAGCTGCAGATACTGTAGCAAGAAAATATGAGTAACTCCAAATTAATTGAGTAACTCAGAATTCATCATTTCAGTGCTTGGGAACTGGGCACACATAATTCATAGCAAGGTTCATGTACTTTTCATGTCCCTGGAAATACTCTTCCCTTGCATATATCTCTTGAAGTGTTAAAATATTGCCCTTGAGTATACCACCTGAACAGTTCTCCCAACATATGAAAACTGTCTTTGACCCAATTGAGCTCCATGCCAGAATTTCCCTGGTCTTTTTTCAGGGTTGCCTTACCTCCAGAGAATGAAAGCTGCTTTGGATTTCCAGTCTGTGGAGACCAGGACGAAGAGTTGTACCCAAAGTACTCACTGGAAGTCTATTACTACTCATGAAATTCTCTCAGAAGGAAATAAAAACCTGCTAAAAATAAATATTAGTATCTGATCAAGTCCCATAGCCCATCTTTGTTCATGTTTCTGGGGACATTCTTTCTAACATGCTTCTGGAGGCATTCTTTTCTAGCAGTCTGGGTTTTTGGGGTTTTTTGGTGGGTTTTTGTTTTTGTTTTGGTTTGGTTTTGTTTGATTGTTTGTTTTTTTGTTTTGGTTTTGGTTTTGGTTTTGGGTTTTTTTTAATTTTATTTTTTTGTGAGACAAGAATTAGTCTGAAGGAAAGAAGGCTGAGGGGAGACATTATCACCTGAAAGGAAACTGTAGAGATGTAGGCGCTGGTCTCTTCTCACAAGTAACTAATGATAGAACAAGAGGGAATGACCTCAAGCTGCACCAAGAGATGTTTAAACTGGAAAGTAAGAAATTTTTTTTCACTGAAAGGGTTGTCAGGCATTGGAACAGGCTGCCCAGGGAGGTGGTTGAGTCACCATCCCTGGATGTGTTTAAAAGCCGTATAGTTGTGGTGCTTGGATATGGCTTAGTGGTGGGATGGGTAGAGTAGGGTTAATGGTTGGACTTGATGATCTGAAAGGTCTTTTCCAACCTAAACGATTCTATGATTCTATGAATGTCTTCAAAGAGAGCTGGATTGCAAAGAGTTCAGGTTTTCCACAATATATTTAATTCCATAAAGTAAAAAAAAAAGATTCTTCATCTCATAAAAATACATGATAAACATCATCCAATTGGATGTACTTATTTCTGCCAAGCTGACATTATTCATTGTGTTAAGCTTGAACTTACCTTTTGATATCACTTATGTTGCCTACAGCAACTGAAGCTTTAAAATAGGTTTCATCAGGCAAGAAAACTAAAGCAAGTAATTGTTTCTAAAATATTTTCTATTAAATTCTAGTTAAAAATTGATTTTTTTCCTAGCTCATTGGCCTAAGAAGAAGTAGTAATTGGCTTATTACTATGTAGTATTTGTAGTCATCAACAGTAAGCCTGCTTATGCACAGTTGTTCTATACCTACAGGGCAGAAGAACAGTTTATCTGAGTTGTGTATGGCTTCATAATGATTATTGAAGAATTCCCTGGGTTCTTCATATACTCATTCAAGTCATGCTGTGAAACATGTAAGAACTGATTATATACATATTTGTATTTATATATTTGCTTATATTTGTGCTTATTTTTATACTATTTATATTAACATTAAAATTTATGTTAATATTTATATCTGCATTTGTATACATTTACATACTGTCTGAAGTCCAAACCAAAGCTTTACTGTAAAATAGTATATGCATCAAATAAGGAACTTTGACAAGGTCTGTACATGGCTTCTGACTTCTTCAGTACAATATTGATTGCCTGAACAGTTGACTCTATGGAGAAGGAGTCCTGGTGGACAATATTCATGGGACAGCAATGTGCCCTTGTGGCCAAGAAGGCCAAGAGTATCCTGGGGTGCATAAAGAAGAGTGTGTCCAGCAGGTCAAGGGAGGTCCTTCTCCTCCTGTACTCTGCCCTAGTGAGATCAAATCTGGAATATTGTGTCCAGTTTTGGTCTCCCCAGTTCAAAAGGGACAGGAAAATGCTGGAGAGAGTCCAAGGGAGGGCTACAAGGATGATTTAGGAACTGGAACATCTCTCTGAGAGACCAGCTGTTTAGCCTGGAGAAGACTGAGAGGGGTTATTATTAATGTTTACAAATATTTGAAGGGTGCGTGTTAAGTAGAAGGGGCCACTCTCTCTATCCCAGTGATAGGACAAGAGGTAATGGTCACAAACTGGAACACATAAAGTTCCACCTAAACCTGAGGAAAAACTTCTTTACTGTGAGAGTGATGGAGCACTGGAACAGGCTGCCCAGTCTGGTTGTGGAGTCTCCTTCTCTGGAGACTTTCAAAACCCACCTGGATATGTTTTTGTGTGGCCTGCCCTAGGTGATCCTGCTCTGTCAGGGGGGTTGGACTGATGATCTCCAGAGGTCCCTTCCAATCATTACCATTCTATGATTCTATGACTCCACGTATTGGAAGAATTACTTGTTAGGGTTTTTTTCCACGTTCTGCTGTTACAGGAATAGAAGACTGAAGAAGAGTAGCTCTTCTGGATTGGATTAGAGGTCCAAACCCAGTCCTATCTTGTTTTCTCTAAGTTGGATACTTAAAGTAATAATAAAATGTTTAAAATTATATAAAAAAAGGGCAAGCACAGAGTAGCATACTTCTCTGGATACTTCTCCATCTTTGCGTGGTTTAGGGGAATTCCTAAACTAGAATTTGTATCTCACTATGTAACAGATAAGTTTCAAATCAGCTGTCTAATCAGCTTTTGAGCTCACACTTTTGGCATCCAAACTATCCTGTGACATGGAGTTCCAAAGTTTAGTCACAGATTAAATGAAAAAAAAATCTTAACTAAATATTGTAAGCCTATTATTTTACAATTTCATCTAATGGCTCTGATAATTATTTTATCTACAAAATGTCTTACTCTGTTTTTCCTCCCCAATAATTATTAGGGTTTTGTGCTTGCTTATTTGTTTTAGTTTTGTTTGTCAGTGAACACTGAACTGATGTTTTCATAGGTGAGTCCAGTGTAGGTGCAAGTATCTTTTCTGGACTAACAATGCCTAGTTTAGAGCCATTCACTGTTTATAGACAGTGAGAATTTCTGTTTGTCATTCTCCCATTCACAAAGCTTTGTATGTGTCGCCTCTGCCTTTTTAGCACCCAGTTAGTTGTGCGAGGAGCTTTTAGAACCTTTCACAAAAAAAGTGGGACTTTCATTGCTAAAACTGATCTTTTTCTCCTGATGTTGTTTCCTATCCTTTAGATATATCACAGAATCACGGAATGTTCAGGGTTGGATGAGACCTCAAAAAATCATCTAGTCCAACCCCCCTGCCAGAGCAGGACCACCTAGAGCAGGTCACACAGGAATGCATCCAGGTAGGTTTTGAATGTCTCCAGACAAGGAAACTCCACAACCTCTGTGGGCAGCCTGTTTCAGTGTTCTGTTACACTCAGCATGAGAAAGTTTCTCCTTATGTTAACATGGAACCTCCTATGTTCCAGTTTGTACCCATTGCCCCTTGTCCTATCATTGGACATCACTGAGAAGAGCCTGAGTCCATCCTCCTGATACTCACCCTTTACATATTTATAAATATTAATGAGGTCACCCCTCAGTCTCCTCCAACCTAAAGAGACCCAGCTCCCTCAGCCTTTCCTCATAAGGGAGATGCTCCACTCCCTTAATCATCTTTGTGGCCCTGCGCTGGACTCTTTTGAGCAGTTCCCTGTCCTTCTTGAACTGAGAGGCCCAGAGCTGGGCACAATACTCCAGATGCAGCCTCACTAGGGCAGGGTAGAAGGTGAGGAGAACCTCTCTTGGCCTACTAACCACACCCCTTCTAATACACCCAAGGATGCCATTGGCCTTCTTCTTGGCCACAAGGGCATATTGCTGGCTTATGGTCATCCTGCTGTCCACCAGGACCCCCAGGTCCCTTTCCCCAATGCTGCTGTCCAACAGGTCTGTCCCCAGTTTATACTGGTACCTGCAGTTGTTCTTTCCCAAATGCAAGACTCTGCACTTGCCCTTGTCATATTTCATTAAATTTCTCCCTGACCAGGTCTCCAGACTGCCTAGGTCCTGCTTAATGGCAGCACAGCTTTCCAGCGTGTCAGCCACTCTTCCCAGTTTTGTGTCATCAGCAAACTTGCTGACTGTGTACTCTGTTCCCTCATCCAGGTCACTGATGAATATATTGAATAGTACTGGTTCTAGTACAGACCCTTGAGGAACTCCACTAGATACAGGCTTCCAACTAGACTCTGTCCCATTGACCACAACTCTCTGCCTTCTTTGTATCCTTTCTCACCAGGGCACCCACCTCATTCATCAGTGGGACGACATTGCCTCTAGTGTTAGTTTTAACTGAAATATAATTGAAGAAGCCTTTAAATGTAATTGAAGAAGCCTTTTCTGTTGTCCTTGACCTCTCTTGCAAGGTTTAACTCCAGTGAGACCTTAGCTTTCCTGGTTGCCTCTCTGAATCTTTTTACAACAGTCATATTCCTCCGAAGTAAGCCCCTCCTTCCATGGTCTCTAGACTCTCTTCCTCTACTTGAGTACAGTTCCCCACTTAACCATGCAGGTTTTCTGGCTCCCCTTCTTGGTTTCCTACATGTTAGGATGCTCTGATCTTGAGCTTGGAAGAAGTGGTCCTTGAATGTTAACCAACTATCCTGAGCCCCTTTACCTTCTAGTACCCTGTCCCATGGGATTTCCCCTAGCAATGGCTTGAAAAGGACAAAGTTGTCCCTGCTGAAGTCCAGGGTTGTGATTCTGATTGGTACCTTGTTCCTGCCACACAAGTTCCTGAACTCCACCATCTTGTGGTCACTGCAGCCAAGTCTGCCCTCAACCTTCACCACTTCAACCAGACCCTCCTTGATAGTGAATATAAGTTCCATCAGTGTCCCTCTCCTAGTTGGCTCATCCACCACTTGCATCAGGAAGTTATCATCAATGCACTGGAGGAACCTCCTGGACTGTGACTGGCTGGCTGAGTAGGCCTTCCAGCAAATATCTGGATCATTAAGACCAGGGCCTATAATTGTGAGGCTGGTATCAGCTGCCTGTAGAAGGCCTCATAAACTTCCTCGGCCTGATCAGGTAGCCTGTAATAGACACCTACAACAGTATCACCCATGCTGGCCTACCCCTTAATTCACACCCACAAAATCTTAACTTGCTCCTTATCTACCCCTGGACAGAACTCAATACATTCTTGTTGCTCTCTCATGTAAAGAGTAACTCCATCACCTTGCTTGCTGGCCTGTCTTTCCTAAAAAGGACATAGCCATCCATGACCACATTCCAGTCATGTGAGCTGTCCCACCATGTCTCTGTAACTGTCACCAGATCATAACCCCCTGACTGCACACAGATCTCTAACTCCTCTTGTTTATTCCCCATGCTGTGTACAGGCACTGCAGGGAGCAAGTTGAGAGTGGTGATTTCACCCTAGGGGGGGTGGGAGGCCTTCTGGTCTTCGTGAATACTAGAACACTGTCCCACTGGTGCAAACCCAGCTACAACCCCAACCCCCTTCAAATCTAGTTTAAAGCCCTATAAATGAGCCCTTCTAATTCTTGTCCTAGAATCCTTTTCCCCCTTCGAGACAAGCCTTTACCACATATTACTGTCAGTTCTGGTGTCTTATAAAACCAGTCATGATCAAAGAACCCAAAGCCCTGCTTGTAGCACCAGTCTCAGAGGCAGGTATTTATGGACTGGATCCTTCTATTCTGTACCATGTCATCACCTGCAAATGGAAGGAGGGAAAAGAAAAGAACTTGCACCCCAGACTCTTTCACCAACCCTCCCGAGGCCTTGAAGTCTTTCTTTATTCCCCTCAGACTATGGGATGCAGCTTCCTCCCCACCTGTTTGGAAGATCAGTAGTGGGTAATAGTCTGACAACTGCACCAGGTTGTGGAGTTTCCTAGCAACATCCATGATTTGTGCTCCAGGTAGACTACATACTTCCCTATGATGAGGGTCAGCTCTGCATATTGGGCCCTCTGTTCCCTTTATGAGAATGTCTCCAACAACTAGAACATCTACATCCCCACTGGACTGGCCATCTTCCAGAAGGGCCTCATATCTATTTCCCAGAGGCACCTGAGGAGGCAAGGTGGGCAAGCAGGGCACTTGCCCTCTGCCATGTCCATGAATTTGCCTTCACTCGCCCCCCTCTTGTAGGCTTCTGTCTTCCACCTAAGAGGGGCAGGATACAGGGTCTCCTTGATCCTGTGTGCTGTCTGGTGGGTGCTCCCATTTCCACTGCAGGGAGGGCAGACTCTGGCTCCTCCAGACTATCTTTATTTCAGCCTCCCTAATACTCCTAAGCTTTTCAACTTCAGCTTACAGTCTTTCAACCTCATCTTGCAGCTGCACCGCTCGGCTGAGCAGATCATCTACCCGCGCACACATCACACAGCCACACCCAGAGCTGCCCCCTGTTACAAGTGTGAGGCTGTGGCACTCACTGCAGCCTGTCACCTGCATAGTCACATTCTTCTGTGGGAGCTCTGTCTGGGTTCCCACATCCATTTGGCTAGCTGAAGGAAGCATGGTCTTCTTCTGTTGGGTGGAGACATTTTTTTCTTTGGCCAACCAGGTAAATTTTTATATATTAATCCCCTGTCCTTCAGGTATTTATAAACCCACAGATGGAGGATCCTTTTCATACTCCATAACTTTAGATTATTTAACAGCCCTTTAAAGAGGAATTTGTCAAAAGTTTTTTGAAAAACCAGACACAGCATACCAATCAGATTCAGATCACCCTTGCCTGTATGTTCATTTATTCTTAGAACTTTAAAAAGACATAATTTTCTCTACAAAATTTATTTTTATTTCTCATTATACTGTCATTATCTATGTGTCTATGACTTCATTTCTACCAATCTACCTGAAAAGAATCAGACATACAACTTCTTAATTTTCTGCATCTTCCTTACATCTCCCCTGCCAAGTTTATCTAAGGATCCTTTTAAAAAAAAATAGCATGAAATTTGCTCACCTCTGTTCTTCTCATACATAAGCTGACTTAAGCAATAGTGTAAGAAAGATGTATGATCAAATGACAAGGTCATATTTGAGTTATTTAAGAACCCTTGGGCATATACCATCTTGTCTTGGCAATTTGTTAATATTCATTTATCTATTTGGTCTAAAATCACTTCTGTTGACACTTTAATTTAAGATAGCTCCTCCAGTTCATCTTTAGCAAAGAAAACGGCCACTGTGGGAACCTTCCTAAACTCTTCAGTATTGAGTATCAATGTGAAAAACTCATTTAATTTTTCTACTGTGGTCTTATCTCCTTTGAGTTCTCCTATTACACCTCCATCATCTATCAGCTCTGCGGAGTTGCTGGCAGACATTCTGTTTCTGATGGGTTGGAAAAAAGGCTTATTATTAGTTGTCATGCCTTTCACAAGCTTTTCCTCTAAACCTTTTTTTTTGGTCTTAGCTTGATTCTACATTAAAGTTTTCAGAGCTCATGATATTCAGATCTTCCTTACATGGCTCTAAATTCCACTTTCCGAGACCAAGCTTTTTATTTTAAGAATGTCTTTACTCTGATGCTTATTAATACTATAATTTTGTTTATAATTTTAAATTTCCATTACAATTTCAATATTTTTTTCCTTTAAGATTGTCCTTTTAATTTCTTGTTTGTTTGTTGCAGTTTTTTTGCTAGTATCACTTCTTTTTATAGAGGTCCCTTTGTTTATATACACGTGTCTCTGCGTATGTTCGTGTATTTTTGGTTTTCACTGCTATAGGGAGGAAGGATTTAAACGCACTATGGTCAGGATTTCAGAATGTCTCTTCAGTAGTAAAAATTCTAGTAAGTTCTTATACTCTGATCAGAATTATATAAAATAATAGCTGCTCCAAAAGGCAATCATTATAACATCTGAAATTACTTTTTAGAACATGTCCCAAAATTACTTTTTACCAATCTCCATAGGAATAATTGAGTTCTTCCTTATTACTGAGTTTTCAGACATTGTAATCTCTCTCATCTCCCTTAGCATGTCCAAGTCAATATACCTATCTTAGTCAGGTGAATAATAACATAACCTTCCTACAATACTCTTTATATTTAGACATGAAATATTCAAATCAGAGGGAATGTTTCTTGTTGACATAGTTAATTTGTTTATCTTGTTTGACTTTATCTGCGCCTATGCCACTGAACAACCTTGGGCCTCAAGTCAGGATATGCAGAGTGGGCTGTGACCATACTGCTTAAAGTTAGTCCTCTTTAAAGAAAAATGAGTATGTTTACAAGGCTTACAACTTGGCCAAGGTCTCTTCTGATCCCTATGTAGTAGTCTTATTTTCATACACATTTTTTCAATTCAAAGTACCTGAGACAGATAATGTGGTGGCTTATGCTGCAATACATCAGAATGAGGGTTGGAAGACAACATAGTGTGGGTGGATGCATCAGGGTTTTGCATGAACATGTGTACTCTCATGCACTTGGATTTAATCTAATCTAGATGCTACAATTCCTTTCACTGGAAAAAAAACAACAGGTAGTTGACACTATACATGAAGAGCACATAAAGTCTTGAGTGAATTTGGGAGCTAGGAGATTGTACAGAACAGCTATATCTCTTTTTTAACTTAAGGCATAGAAACACCCACTCACTAGTACAATCTGATCTATCAGTTCTAATTTGTAACTTTATATTGCAGTATCTCACATAGTATTTTCATGTCTGTTAGGTTTTTATATGCCTCTAAATTCTAAACTTAAGAGAAAAACATCCATTTGACTAGGACCTCACCGGTCATTTGAAAGTTGTCCTGACTAAATATTACTTCATTTAACTGGGGGTCTTCACAATTTCATACCTGTATCTTTGTTATATATATAGTTCCCCACCCCCAATCACCCCACCTCCCCCCAGATCACCCTGTTTTACTGCAAATAATTCAGCAAATTTAATTCAATATAGGGTAAATGTTCAAAAAACAATTTCAAACTTCTGAACTTTTTCCACAAAAATCTACAAGAGACCATCAAATGATTTAGTGTTTCCAGGTGTTCTTGCAGCAGGTCTAAAAATGCTCTTCATTGTTTGCAAAATGGTAGTCTTTTATTTTCAGCATAGTTTGCCATACTAGTACTAGAATATATATTAACAGTATAAAGACAATCTTTGTTATGTGACTAAGAATAGGGTGTTCCAACGGGAAAAATCAGCTGCTCAATAATAATTGGAATTGCATCCAGAGACCTGAATAGCTACTTCACTGACATGCAGAAGCATCTGAAAGAGTTTCAGATAACAGGTAGGTGTTGATTCTGACCTAGAAATATTTAAATCATTTTGTGCCTTGTAACCAGAGAAACCAACTTTCTCCTGTTGCGTTTTCCCCATTACAAACAGCTTAAGAACTGTAGTTCACACATGCGAAGTTCACAGGATGATAAGGCATTAGTGCCCAGTCTGCAGACATACATATTGAAACATACTTTCTTCGTGGTACACTAATACCTAGATTTCCAATCTAGATAGTCAAGGAATACCCAGTAAATTAATTTAATTTCCAGCCTTTCTTGTGCCTTATGGAACTTCATAGGAGAGATCAGAAAGGCTAAACATAAAGATCATGGTCGAATTTAGTTTCAAAAGATTCTCTTCTGCAATATCTTTTTTTTTTTTTTTTTTTTTTTTTTTGCATAGTATCTAAGGTGTAGGAAGTATATAAAAATACAATTCAGATACAATTTTAAAATATATGTAAATCTAGTTTTTCATAGTGAAAAGGATCTGGGAAATTTAGATTAAGAGAGATGTGAATTCAGTTATTATGTGGCATTAGATGAAGTTAGGATAGCATAGAAGGAAAAGATATAAACTAGTTTTGGTTTTAAGTTGAAAAAAAAATTCCCTTTTTGGGAGCCAGCACTGTCAAAGCAATTTTTCTTCATGAGAAATGCTTTTGCTATACCACGTCCATAGTAAACGTAGTAGCAAGCACATAGCAGCAGCTAACACATACTTACATGCATTTTCTTTGGCTCTGTGAATGTTAAGAGTGTTTAAGGCATCAGCATGTGTTTCCATTTGCTTTTCTTCAGGGGGCATTTTCTTTTTTGTACTTTTCACAGCTTTGTTCTATACCAGTAATCAATAGTCAGCATGCGTGAGAGATGAGTCTTTAATGAAATAAACCCACATGCACACAGAAAAAGCAGACATCCTTATATTATCTGGGTAGAGAGAAAATAAGATTCTCACTTAAATTAATACAACAAATTCTACACTAAAGAGACAATACTGAAATCTTCAGAACAACTGTCAGAAAAGCCCATAACTGCTTCACTCCCTTCCGACTTCTGCACGTCTCCTCATTTACTGTCTCTTTAACAAAGACACTTCACTTATAAGGCTATGAAAATATTTCTACATGAGTTATCATTAGAAGATTACACTGTCATCTTCCTCTTACTAAAACTGTATGATTGAGAATCTTCCTGTATTCTTTTATATAGCTGCTAAAAGATCGTGTTGAAGACATAGTGCTGTAGTGCTAAATATCTTAAAACAAAACTAGTGAGTAAAGCAAATAAAGTTAGGAAAGTAAACTGTAAATGTAGACCTACTGAAACTCATGCATTAAATAGTGAAATAATATGTCACACAAAATTACATTAGAAGGTGCCCTGCTACCAGCCTTACATCTAAGAGTATATTGTAAGAAAATCTTAAAACAGACAAAAAATGGTTTTCTCTAAAAATATGTTTTGGTTTGGTTTTATTTCTATGAACTAACAGGACTAATTCTTCAGTATTAGTAGTTCTGGCTAATATCTGTTTAGAATTTCTATCTGACAGAGACTTTTCTTGTTAATATAAACTTTTCTTGCCTGCTACTGTGTCCCCTCAAATGGTTGGTGCTTTAATAAAATTTGATGGAGAAGAGCATCATAAGGAACCCAGTGCAGCTTGTAGGATTATTTCAGAAATAGATTTTAGAACATCTTGGTGTAAATATTTATCTTCTGCGAGCCCCCAGGACAGCCTGTGGTAAATATAAAGTCTTTTTCTTACCCATGTGGCAAAAGAACATTATGGTTCACATAAAGACTAACCCAATCATGCTAGACAACATCAGTGAAAATGAAATAGCAGAAACAGCTGTGATTAAACAGTCATTAATTTAACACCATTTCTAATTTACCAGAATTATATGTACACATGCAGTTGTTATCTACATGGATAAATTCGTGCTTCTCTGCAGCATTTCAATTCTTTTTTCTTCCATTCTTTCCAGTTCCTTCTTCCTTATTTCTAACATTCTTTTATCTGTTTATTCTTTCCTTAATGCCTTCTACTCTTTTATTTTTTTTTCTTTTCTTTCTTCATTGTAAGGCCTACTTCTCTGTTGTTCACAGAGCATTTAATCTACTATACATTTTCTCTACCTCAGAATAACACAGTCAATCACCTCCACCCAATACACCACACCAATACAGGTTCACTTTTTTTTTTTCCTCTTTCCTCCTTATCCACCGACACTGGCTCAAAAAATATATAGTTAAAAGGTCTTTATAAAAGTTAAAATATCTGCTGCCTCCTCAACCGCTTTGCAAAGCAGGGAAGAAAAACCTGACTTGTTGCTTTATCTTTCTCACAAAACGTTTGCAGAGATCAACACTATCTATAAGAAGAGAATACAAGGTTTAAGCACTTAACTTAGATGTCTCAGGTAGCTGAAGATGAGTGAGCATTATCTGGCCTACATATGCCAACATTTGCATTGTAGCATAAATGCACACAGATCACTTGTTAATTCAGAAATGATGGACTCTTAAAATCAATGGGGCTCTAATTCTTCACCCTGTAAGAGAAGGATGATGTTATTACTTCCTTAACCCAGTGTGTCTACTCAGACATCTGCTGCTTAGGTGGCAAATCATACTAACTCCTATCAGTATTTATTCAGCGAAGAAACCTTCTGAAATCACTACTGCTCCTCAGGGAGTAATTACTGCCTGGTGTTTAAAATTCCTGTGCATCTGTGTAGCCCTTTGAATGTGTGTGGAACTGATAAAAGCATACTGCAGTTGGCCTTCCACAAACTTAATTTTACCTGTTTTGTGAAGCTCTGCACTATATGTATAGGTGCAGTCTTTTCCTACGACACCCTTCCAGACCATCGAGATTGTGCCATTAGTAAGGTTGCATTTATATAATTAAAGACCAAAAAATAATTCTATAATCTAAGTAAATTTATATAATTCATGAGCTGGAGAAGAACTGCCTTGTTTGTAACTGGTAAAGTTATATAACTGAAGTAACTGATAAATTTTATTGTTCTCTGTTGGTTTAGCCCATAGTTTTTCTTTATCAATTAATATGGATAAATGTCCTCAGCATCCTAAAATTTCTTTATATATTTCTAGATTATAGTTGGTTTTCCCTCTGATCTTTTTTTTTTTCCCCCAACACTTTGTCTACGGCTTGACTGGTAGTTAAGCAAGCAGTTAATTGTCTAATTACTTGCTTATTGGACATTTGATATTACTTTGCAATATTCATGGGTTTGTAATGTTATCAGAGAGTAAATCTACCTTTAGTTAATCACAGACCAGGCCTTCCTTTAGACTAGCAATTTTGACCAAAATCATATTTTTTTAACTTTTTTTTCTATGATTTTTCTTACTTAGGTAAACCAATTTAAAATTGATGTAACTAAAGATTAAAATCAGCCATTTCAGATTTTTTGGAACCCATCCCCATTCCTAGTGGCATTCATTACATACTAAAAACTATTAGGTCAAAAAAACAAGTGTATCTGTACCATGCATTCTGCCCCAGAAGACTCTGAGAAGGATAGGAACAATTATAGAAGGCAGTTGATTCTGATCTGGTTACATCCCAGGATCTACTTCAACATGAAGGTCACCGCTTCAGAAGTAGTCCTTTGAGTTTCTAATCCATCCCAAGCTTTGTATAGAAGATTCTTTGTGGGGAAGTGAACCATCCTGACAGACCCATCCCAGGGCAAATCAGTTCTCCTTCTTATGACTGCTGGTAATGCAGAGTGGGCAAAACTTTTGCAGGGATTTGTGATGTTTTCTGTTTCGTTTTAAAACTTTCATGGCGCTGTTTATAGTTATCTAAGGAAATGTAGCTTGTTCTTATTTTTTATCTTCTGCTTTTTTTGATTAGCATGCTTTCTACTTTGGTTTCCAAGCACATAGTGAAAATATTAAGCAGAATTGGACTCATGACCCAGAACAGGCCTCTGCAGGCCACACTTGATACTTCTTCCTAACCTGACACTGAACCATTAATAATTGTTCTCTGGATTGGTTGTTGTTTTTACCAACCACAACAGTGGTTGCATTTAATCAACATTTCTCTAGTTTCCTTATGAGAATGTCATGTGGAACTGTATCAAATTCTTTATTAAAATCAAGATATAGTATGTCCACAGCATTTCCTTTATCCACTAAGCTTGTTATCCTATCAGTGAAAGAAATTAGGTTAGTTCAGCATGATTTGTTTTTGATGAACCCATGTTGCCAACTATTTACAAGTTATTTTCCTCTAGGTACTTACAAATTATCTGCTTTATTAATTGTTCTAGTAATTTTTCAAGTATCAAGTTTATACTTATCAGTTGGTAAGGTTTTATCAAATACCATGAAGATAACTGCCCATCTTGAACATATTGTAAATAGGGATTTATAAAAATGTTCTACTGCTTAATTCTTTATCTAGATTAAGAAGGTTTTCTTTACTTTCAAAGTTAGGGATCATTTTAGACTAAAGGGATATTTTTTTACCACTGTGTAATAATGTAATAAAGTAACATCTGTCACAGAAAAGAACTCAAAGTTAAATCTTACTGTAATACCTTGACCACACCACATACTGTCCAGACGAAGACCTGTCTGCATGTCAGCTACTATTTCAATGCCCTACCCTTTTGCTGAAGTTTTCTGTGACACCTGAGCTGTGACCCACAGAAATTGCTATCAGACATCAGAGTATTCATCAGGGAAATCACTGATGTTTAAGGCTCAACTTCAGCCTGAGATGAATTGTGCCCTAGAATGCTCTACATTGATTATGAAGAGACCCAGACTGACCTAGTCAGGTATGAACATTTACCTTTGTTCTCTTTCTGAATCTCTAGTCACTCTGCTCAAAAGTTGAATGAACTTTCACATGGGGAGATTTCTTCTGTGCAGCTCAAACATGAGACAGAGAGTTAGCTTTGCAGCTGTGCTTTTCTCCTTCATTGATTACAGAACATTGGGAACTCAGATGTGTAATAGATGCACCCCTTGTTGGCAGTCAGATGGAATGCTGTAGTTTCTACCAGTAATCAGAAATCCATTATTAAAGGGAACTAGGATTATTTCCTTAATTCCACTGTTATCAACTGCTTGATGAGAACTCTAGGTCCTGATTTAAGTAACATTTAATTAACACTGTAGCAAAGTAAAGCATTTCTGAAGTAAATTAAATTACATCTGTTCAATCTACCACTGATTTTGTCTTTGTCTAGATTTTCTTAGTATAATTAGTCAAAGCTGGTTTTAGCTGCCAAAATTACAAGAAGTGCTTCTGTACTACTGGTGAAATAGAGTGAGTGATGTTTTCACTCCTCCCACTAGATATTTTGCAAGATTTGACAAACATAACCTTGTTCTCTCTTTATGCAAGGAAGCCCTTACAAGAACTGTTGGAAAAAGTTACGTGTTTAAAGCAGAGATCTTCAGTCCGTTGGCCTGCAAAGGCTTTAGGAAGAAATATGAAAAAAAGCAGCACAGTACTGTGCCCATTAGAAAACCAAGGCATTGATTTCGTGTAATAAAAAGAGTTTTGGCATTTTGGAAGCAAATCTGACAAGGTGATGAAAAATCTAGTACTTGAGGATGAAATATTCACAGAAACACATATTTATTTTTACATTTTTAGGCAGAAAGAAGGCACACCTTTTATTTATTTTTTTAATTTATTTTTTCCCCCTCTTCCCCCCCCTCCCCCCCCAGCCCCCAAACAAGCAAAGAAGAACAATGGTAAGAAACACTCTGTAATTTTTAGTCATTGCTACTGTGACGGTGTACACGTAGAATACATAGAAATATTTAGAATGGTGTCTAACAATACTTTGTTGCACAAGTAGAAAGCAAAGCTACATTCTCAACAGAAATGTTAGCACCTCTTCCTGGAAAACACAAACAAGCACACTAATTTTCAATTCCAGATACCAAATCACCTTTCCCAAACAAGAAATTATTATAGCTTCTTAAGTTACTGTAGAGGGGCTATAGTTTGATATTTTTCATACAATTCAGTAAAAGGTTTTATAGACAAAGCATTTTTCAAATTTCTTTATTGGAAGAATCTAAAGTAAAATAATTTCTGATATTTTGGTAAAAATGTCATTTTGAACTCTTGAAAGTTTAGTAAAGCAAGGGAAAAGGGCTTTAAAAGCAAAAATGTGGATAAAATATTGGATCACTAGTTTTCTTCAAACAATAAAGAGAAAAAACATCTTTTATCCAAGTAAAATTCCTGAAGTGTGACTTAATTGGAATATAGGTCCTTAATGCCAGGAATGATATGCTTATAACCTACATGGCACATTGTTTCAGCAATAAAGTTCCCCAGGTTCCTTTATCTTGAGTATTGCCTGAACTGAGTATTCCCTGAACTGCAGCTACAATGGAAAAGCAGACAGATTTGCCGCCTCTCTCAAGTCTATGTTCAAATACTCAAACTAGACTTTCTTTTGACAAAATTACCTTCTCACTGCTCAGATCACAAAGTCAAGATGAGGCATCTCAGATTACACATAACCCCGAGGATAGAAAAGTAAACTAAAAACAATGCAAAAAAATGCCACAAGTTTTCTGTTTTCTCAGCCAAATCAAAAAGTGTGGTAGCTTTTCATCTTCAGATTACAGTTTACAATGGTGACAATATTTCAGTCCTATTCTGCACTTTATTTCAATTATTTAGCTATAGTTTTAATTTTTAATTGTAAAAAGTTTTGGGATCTTTGGATCTATTGTCTATATATGGGCTTACAGACACACATGCAAAATTCAAGCATGTCCACTATTCAGCTAAATTTATATTTAATATCCAAAGAGACAAAAGGACTTAAAAGCAGGAACTAACCAGTGAATTATGGGAAGGACAATTGACTATTATGAAGTCACAGAACAAGTATCCTAATCCCCCTTTTCAATAATAAAAATACAGTATTATGTATTGAAATTGAGTTGTAAAATGTTATTTTTAGTAGATTATTCTTAAATTTCAAAAACTTTTTGATTTTTCTCAATATTAAAGGAATTCATTTTTCCATTACTATAGAAGATATTTAAGCAGGAAACCTATGTCTCTTGTCAGAGAGTTTCAGCTTGCTCTGCTGTTTACAGCTTGATCAGGATGTGTTCCATGAACTTGTCCTGTAACTGGGGCATCTATGTCCTTACTTATGTTGAGGACTGATTTGTGGATTTTTTTTTCTTTGTCATTTTTAGTATTTGAGGACTATTTGGGATTGTTAGCTCCTTCGATATGAAAAGCTGTTAAATATGAGTGGTGAAAAGTGGGGTTTGAATACAAATCTGGAATGAAAAGTTTACCTCAGAATTTTCTATCAGCAGAGGTGAAAGTAAACATTTCCAAGGCTTGTCTTCTCTCTTGTTTTACTTTCTTCCTCTTGATTTCCTCCTGAGGGCAGAAGAAAGGAAGCAAAAGGTCATGGCAACTCTGTGTACATGCCCAATCAATCTGCGTCTGACATGCATCAGAGACCAGACAAGAATCCAGACACAAAGGTGTCATAAAGCTACCTTCACTTTCCATCAGTTCCTTTATCAAGACAAGCTCCATCTAAGAGCTGAGCTTGGCCTGTGGAATAGCTTTTTCTGTTTTGTTTTTCTCTGCTGTATGCAGCTTGCATGTGATAGATTTCCTCTCCTTTTACTAGTAAGCATTGATATTGCCACTTACTTATCAAGATAAAAAAACTTCCAATCTGTTTCTTAAACGACCTGATTCTCCTCTCTTCTGCATCACAGTTCATAACTTCCTTTTCCACAAAGAGGGTATAAAATGTTATTAAAAGAAAATTAAGTTACTGGCAAAGTGCATCTATGACAGTTAACATTGCATCTCTCCAAAGATGAAATGATTGTTTTGCAAGACTTCCTTCTCAGAAAAGAAAGAAAAAAAATAGTATAGCAAGAAATAAGTTAAGGAAGAAACAAAATGTGAAAAAACATAAGAAAATATTAATCTAATATGCAGGAACTAAGGATGATTTGAATTTTATCTAGACTCAGTAGGGTTTCACTCCTTATTTGCTATTTGGGATCTACCATTAGAGATAGGATCTTTTTTTCAGTCTGAGGAGTAGTCTTATAACATAAGCCAATTTACAACTTCTCCTGTTGATAGATGTCTAGATACTTAAAGTCAGCAATGCATAAAATTTACCTATAGATGTCAATGCATCATAAATCCTTTAATGTATACATTTCTCTGCAACCGTCCTGAGGCTATAAAATAGAAGATATATCAGCTTATCTCTTAACAGAGAAAAAATCCCGGGATGAAGAGCGGTTTGCTGCTTCATACAAAAGAAATAAAACACAATCTTGTTTTGGCTCTGGAAACCCTGCAACACTCTAGAATGGAGAGGAGAGTGCACACATTTTATTCAGACAAAAATTTAATTGGCTTCCATGTCTTTAAGTGATTGTGCTGTAAACTGTTTAAACTTGAATTACTGTTATGTCAGTCTTTAAAATGGAAAGATTAATCTGACAAAATACAGACATGCAGTGGGATCACATCATGAAGTCTTTACAATCAATGCAGAGAAACAGAAAGATTTAAATCAATCAGTAGAATGATAGAACAGCCCAAGTTGGAAGGAACCTTGAAAGATCATCTGGTCCAGCCTTTGAGATGCATTTTTTTTAATCTTAAACCAGATGTCTAATGTAAGTCAGATGAGGCTCATCCTAAAACTGCCTCTTGTTCTCCACCCCCGTACTGGATGCCATCACAATTGGTACCTGCACCCTCTGAGACCAATATAGTTTTTAATACTACCAAAAAAATATTTTAACTACAGACACTTAGAGTCTATATTACCTCAAATTTCCATAATTAATGCCTCTCCCAACTTAACTGAAATGGCAATTTGTTATTTTTCAATTTCTTTTAAATGTTTATGAAAACTCATTTAAAGCAACACTGGGTAGCTGTGCTGAAAGTTCTTCTTAAAACAGGAAGTTCCCATGGCAATTTTTTAAGCATTAAAACTTCATTTTCTCTGTGAAAAGCCTATTTGAGTATTTTTTAATGCTATAATAAGTTTTCCCGACAGAAAATGAAGCTTTTAAGACTTACTAAAACATTAATGGGAGCTTTCTACTCAGAGATATGATATGGAGTCCAAACTTTAGATGGAAGAGTTTGATTCTTCATGGCCTTACATGTTAACCCTGACTTACAGTTCCTTTACACTTACAAAGCTTTACACTTTTCAGGTAGTACAATTATGTTTCATATATTCTTCAAAGCCACTTCTCACAGTCAACAACAACATAAAAAAGTGGGGGTTTATGTCTCTCAGACACAAGCTTTTTTCTGTAATCACCTGATATTGTGTAAGTTGGTATAAAATATTACCAAGAACAATTATACCATTTCATAGTGTCTTTGAATTTCTGCAAAAAACTAAAGAAGATACAGAGTAGAAAACCATGAGGTCCTAAGCCAGTAAACTCGAATCTTGCTTCACTTGTATTTCTGGTCTCAGCAGAAATACTTTTTCCTTGCATAAGTGTAGTTGGGAGGAAATTCACACCTTTTAATGTCAACTAGAAAAGTGTACCAGATCTGTAAAGACACTGACTACTGCAGATGCACAGACATCCTTCATGCAGGATTAGCTAAGGTATTTTACCAGGAAGATGAAAAAGGTTATTTCATTAGGCATCTCATTCTCATTGCTGCCCTACACTAGAATCTGTATAGAAGGAAGTCATGTTTTCAACACTCTGTATCAGAGTTTTCTACACTCTGTATCAGAGTTTTCTACTTGTGGTCCATTATCTACAGTGGTCCTGGAGATGCTTCTAAGGGAACTAAAATAAATGTCTGGGAAGACTAGTTCTGCACATCCTCTATAGCAAATAAAAGATATTTCCAAAGTGATTTGTGTCACTCAGAAATCATAAAAGCTTGAAAACTCCTGATAATCATGTTCAGCATGGCTATGACCAGCGGTATCACTGTGTGCATGCCTACAGTTTATGTGACATGTTCTCTCCTGAATCCAATCCCTAACTCACAGTGTCTATGCATCCTCAGATTCTATTTTGATGCTTGTGTGTTGTGTCTACTAATAAAGCAAAATTAGGTGTAGAGGGCATGCTATGTTGCACATACCATGTCCCTAGGAGGTATGGCTCCAGCTGTGGTGCCCCAAAGGGTCCTCATACTGCAGCACTGAGGTTGCAAAGGGTGCAGGAACGCAAGCATTCATAGTGATGCTGTGTGGCACTAGCAATAAGTGTGATTCAATGCACAAAACTAAAACTGGAACAACATGATATTGAAAAAGACTTGAACTTGTTGTATGTGGATGCCCTTTTTGTTCTGAATTATTTATTCAGCTAGTACTAATATAACCAGCAAGGTGTTCTAGGTAGAAGTCAGAAGGTTTAAGCTCAGTGTCTAGTTAAATCATTATTTGCCTGGTGCACCATCTAGGTTTTGAAACACTGAGTAACAAACTAACATTGCCTTCAAAATTACATTTATCACATTGCAGAAACAGAATAACAGACTAGCATCATTAAAAGGGAAAAGAAATCCAGCAAGACTGTAGCCTGACACTAGGTCAAGTAGCATTTTTTTAAAAAACTTCCCATCTAAGTAATTTATCTTTCCGACCCAAAGATGTGAAGCTCCTTATGAAGACTGAGAAAAGCCAGTAGGCCAGTAGGGAGTAAGCAACTAATCAGTAAAATGAAATAAATCCCTTTAAAAAAAAAAAAAAAAAAAAAAAGACATTTATGTTGCTTTTCATATTAGGAAGCTATGCAGACTACTTTAGAGCCCATTTTTCTCTCACTGTAGTAAACAGGAGAATTCACATTGACTTTGGAAAGCATAACTTTGTCTCAGATCTTTTTTTTTTTTTAAGAATAAAAGAATTAATTTATTTGCATAGTTGTTGTTTTCCAGTGGGATAAGACTTTATTATGGAAGATTTTGAAATTAGCTTCTTTCTGTGAGACTGGTGATGAATATACATAGCTACATGCCTAATGGCTAGCTCTACAAAGGTTCTTTAGGGTGTTGAAGAGAGCAAGTGAAATCCTCCTCCCCCTCCCCAAGGCTGTCTGCTTCTTACTTCCTCATCTTCAAGTCATATTCTGTGTGCTTCAGCCCTCTAGAGACCTTACTACCCTCAAGTGAACTCTATTTTGTCACTCTCTTACCCTATCCAAAATGGGACAGAATATTCCAGATTTGATCTCAGAATGGTTGAGACGAGAACAGTAATCAATTCCTTCAGCCTATCTGCTGCAGTAACCAGAGTGCAGTTAGCCTTCATCACTGCAAGAACATGTTGCTGGTTGTTGTCCACTGGACATTTTTTAGTTGTGTCCATCAGATCCTCAGATTCCCATCTTTTACGGAGAAGATGCTTTCTAGCTAACCAACCTCAGCTTGTTGGAGCTGCAAGATGATATTCTGTCACAAATGCAGGAGTTTGCATTTGCTTTTGCTGACCTTCATGAAGGTTCTGTCAGACCATTTCTACAGCTTGTCAAGTTCCTTTTGAATCTTGGACCCTGACATTTAGCTCACTGCCTTCCTTCTAGTTTGGAATCTACAGAATTCACCAAGATGCCTGGTTTACTATGGCAGAGGTCTCCAGTGAAGACATTAGATAATACCAGACCCACAGTGGACCCCAGGGAACAACACTCACAACTGGCTAACAGTTATACTTGGAACAATTGGCTAGTACACTTTGAGCACAGTTAGTTTTTCACTCACTTTGGATGCAAGTCCATATTGCCTTATCTTGGCTATCAAAATGCAATACTAAGATATCAAATTTATCACTAAAGTCAAGGTATAAACCAACAACCCTCTCCTTGTCCAGACATTTCATAGGATCACAGGATCACAGGATGTCAAGGGTTGGAATGGACCCTGTAGATCTTCAAGTCCAACCCCCCTGCCAGAGCAGGACCATAGAATCTAGCACAGGTCACTGAAAAGGGTCCCTGCGGGGAGCCGGTCGAGTAACGACAATCACACCAATATGGCCACATATCGTTCTTGTTTATTGCTTCACAAGTGCGTGATTATATAGTCTGCCAGGCCGTCTATGCGCACATCTAAAGTGTGTTATTGGTTAGCAACTATATGCTACGTGTCCTAAGCCTTATGCGGATTGGTTAACTATAACTGGCTACATACTAAGTGCACACCTCCCTTGCGGTTAACCCGCTTCACAAGGATGTTATGGGAGACAGTGTCAAAAGCCTTGTTAAGGTCAAGATAGACTACATCCACTGGTATCTCTGCATCTATCCATCCAGTTACAACATCATAGAAAGCTATTAGATTAGTCAAGGGTGACTTCCCCTTGGTAAATCCATGCTGACTACTTCTGAGAACCTTCTTCTCTTCCATGTGCCTAGAGATGACCTCCAGAATGAGCCTCTCCATTATTTTACCAGGGATGGAGGTGAGGCTGACTGGTCTATAGTTTTCTGGAACCTCTTTCTTGTCCTTTTTGAAGACTGGAGTGACATTGGCTTTCCTCCAGTCCTCTGGCACCTCTTTTGTTTGACACGATTTTGTAAAAATTATAGAGAGTGCTATCAGCATTTCCATCATCAGCCAGTTCACTCAGCAGTCTTGGGTGCATCTCATCAGGGCCCATGGACTTTTATATATTCAATTTGTGTAACTGGTCCTTAACCAACTGGTCATTGACCAGTGGAGCGTCATCCCTCCCCCAGGCTCTCTCCCCTTCATCCAGGGACTGGAGATCAGAAGGGTTGGTCTTAGGAGTAAAGACTGAAGCAAAGAAGGTGTTCAGCAACTCTGCCTTCTCTGCATCCCCAGTTATCAGGGCTGCTGCCTCATTCAGCAGTGGCCCCACACTTTCCCTATTCTTCCTCTTACCACTTATGTATTTGAAGAAGCCCTTCTTATTCTCTTTTACTTCATTTGCCAGTTTAAGTTCTAAGAGGGCTTTGACCTTCCTTGTTGCCTTCCTACGTGCTCTGACAGCTTCTCTATAATTCTCCCAAGTGACATGTCCCTTTTTCCATGAGCTGTACATTTCTTTCTTTCTTGAAATCTCCTTCAGAAGCTCCCTGCTCACCCATGCAGGTCTCCTAGCACACCTACTAGATTTTTTACTCAATGGAACGCACCTATCTTGGGCCTGGAGGAAGTGGTATTTAAAAGTTGTCCAACTGTCTTGGCCTCCTTTACCCTCCAGAGTCCTAGCCCATGGGATTCCTGCAAGCAGATCTATGAAGAGTTCAAAGTCAGCCCTGTGGAAGTCCAGGGCTGTAATTCTACTTATTGCTCTGCTTCCACCTTGTATAATACTAAACTCTACCATGTCGTGATCACTGTTGCCAAGGCTGTTCCTGATCTTAATGTCCCCAACCAGTCCTTCCTTATTAATTAATACAAGGTCCAGCAGTGCGTCTCTCCTTGTTGGTTCCTCCACTACCTGCATCAGGAAGTTATCATCTATACACTGCAAGAGCCTTCTGGACTGAGTATGCCTGGGTGTGTGGGCTTTCCAACAAATATCAGGGTGATTGAAGTCAGCCATGACTACCAGGGAGAGTGTTCTAGAGGCTACCTCCAGTTGACTGTAGGAGGCCTCGTCAACATCTTCTTCTTGGTTTGGTGGTCTGTAGTAGACACCCAGAACAGTTTCACTCCCCTTTCTATGTCCCTTAATTCTTACCCACAAGCTTTCAACCTGTTCTACCTCTCCCCCTGGATAGAACCTAATACATTTCAGTTGCTCTCACACATACAGAGCAACACCACTGCCTCGCCTTGCTGGCCTACCCCTTTGGAATAGTACATAGCCATCCATAACAACATTCCAGTCATGGGAGCTGTCCCACCATGTCTCAGTGATGGCAATTATATCATAGTCATGCATCCCAACATATATCTCTAACTCCTCCTGCTTATTCCTCATACTCCATGCATTGGCATATAAGCATTTCAAAGAGGGAGTTTTTAGTTTTCCTTCTTGTCGTCCAACCATACCCAGCCACCTTCGTGGCCACAAACCTGCGAGTGAGCCCTGTGTGTGTGTTGTCACACATACCACCACCATCCACCTCAAGTGGGATGGCAGACTGAAGGCCATCCCCAGTCTCATCTCTAGTGAGCCTGGTTTTATCCCCTTCCCCCTTCGAGCC